>JALGQZ010000015.1:27796104-27998604 GCA_023105745.1 Austropuccinia psidii
CAAAGCACCATAAAACAGATAAATTTGCTATAATTGACTTTGAAGTAATAAATGTCTTGAATAAATATGATTGGCATGAGTTGGAAAAGAATATAAAGATAAAAGATAAAAAAAGAAGAAGAAATTTGGCCATATCTTGATGAAAGGTCCAAATTTGAGGGTATTGATGTTGCAAGGCCTTCTGAATCTGTCCAAAGAATTGACAAGTGCTCACAATGGGGCCAAGGTGATGTTTACAACAACATTTGGGTAGAATACCCCCTTCAAGGTGCATGCCAGGAGAGGAACTTACTTTCATAACCACTTATCCCCACCAAGCACCATAACAAATCAAACTCTTGAGGTATTTGGACCAGGCTTGTCTGGATACAATGAGTGGAAGTCCTTGACAAGATCTGTGAGCTGGTAAGGCTGGAAGCTGGTTCCAAAGTTGTTCTTTCTGGGTCTTCACTGAATCCTTTCCACTCTACAAGGTACCATAATTTTCCTCTTCTGAGTTTGGAGTCCAGAACCTGAGCCACTTCCAATTCTTCTTTCTCCTCCACTAGAGCTGATGATGGTGGCAATCAATGACAATTTGGGATACTTGACTGCTTGACTGGTTCTAGTAGGGACACATGGAATACAGGGTGAACTGACTTCCATTGTTGAGGCCACTTGAGGTGATATGCACGACTTCCAATCTTCTTAATGACTCCAAAGGGTCCCAGCCATCTTTCTGAAAGTTTCTTGGTTGGTCTTGTAGTCTTGATGTTCTTGGAGGCTAGCCATACCTTATCCCCAGGTTGGAAATCAGGTGGAATTGATCTATTTCTATCTGCATACTTATTGAATCTCCTTATTTCTGACTCTAATTCTTCTTTGACAGCTTTCTGTACTGATTGGAGTTTTTTTCATAACTTTCCAGCAGGTGAGTCTTGAGAAATATGGATTGAGTCAAAACTGGGAATTATTGCATAAATGGTGAAAAAGGGGATTGCTTTGTTGATGAGTGTTTCGCATTATTGTAGGCAAATTCAGACAGAGGGAGCCGGGTGTGCCAGTCATCTTGATGGTAACTGACATACATCGGAAGATACTGTGCTAGAATCTGATTCACCCTCTCTGTCTGTCCATCTGTTTTAGGATGGAAAGAAGTTGAAAGATCTCTTGATATCTTGAGCTGCTGACATAAATTGGTCCAGAATTCTGAAACAAATAAGGATCCTCTATCACTGACAATACTGACTGGGAGGCCATGTTTGGAAAAGACATGTCTGATAAAGATTTGAGCTAATTCCAGAGCAGTGATTTTTCCATAAGCTGGAATGGAGATTACCATTTTTGAGAACCTTTCCACAACTAATAGAATCGAATCAAAGTTGTTTGACAAGGGAAATTGAGTGATAAATTCCATTGATAAAGAATTGCAAGGACCAGATGGAATTTGAAGAGGCTTGAGTAATCCAAACTTCTTATGATGAATTTTCTTGTTTCGTGAGCATTGCTTACATGAGGACACATAGTCCTTCATTAATTGATTCATTCCAGCCCAATAAAACTCCCTCTTGATGAGCTTGAGGGTCTTCTCCTGGCCAGGGTGGCCAGCCAACAGTGAGTCATGACAATTTTGAAGAATATTGAGTTGGATTTCTTCATTGCTTGGGATCACCACTCTATCTTTGAATAATAATAACTTGGCTTGAGGTTCAAGAGAATGATCTGTAACTGATTCACCTCTTGCTATTTGCTTGAGTATTTCTTTATAGTCTTTCTCTTGCCATACTTCCTTTTGAATCTTGTCAACTAAATCTGAGAATATTTCCACTTTTATTGAGAAGAATCTTGACTCTTGAATGCCATCTGGCTTGATTACTTGATGAAAATACTGAGGATTTTTGCTGATGAAGTCCACAACCCTTTCTGGGTACATGGCATCCCGACATGACAAGTCATCTGGTCAAGTGGCCAGCCAGCCTGGGCAGTAAGTGATAGTTAAATGAAACTCAGAGAGAAATTCAGCCCAATGGGCTTGATGACAAGTAAGAACTTTGGAAGACATAAAATACTGAACAGAAGAGTGGTCTGTCAAGACATCAAAAGAATGGGAAAGAGAGAGAAGAAAATCTCTCCAGCGCTTGAGAGCCCAAACTATGCCAAGGAGTTCCTTGTCATGAATTTCGTAGTTCAGCTCAGCTGGGAGAAGCTTGTGACTTTCAAATGCATTGGGATGCTTTCCTGAGTAATTCACCTGACTCAGTACAGCACCCAAGGAATAATCAGAAGCATCAGTCTCCACAATAGTTGGTAGAGAAGGATAGGTGTGGCGGTGAATTCTTCTTTGAATATTTGAAACTGACTAAGAGCTTCCTCATTGAAGATAAAGGGAGAGTCCTTTTTTAGAAGAGAAGTGAGAGCAGTGATTTTTTTGAAGTAATGTTTTATTGAACAACAATAGAAATTGGCAAATCTAAGAAAGGATTGAAGAGATTTGATGCTCTTGGGCTGAGGCCAATTGAGGATTTGCTGAACTTTAGAAGAATCCATCTTGAGGCCATCACTTGAAACAACATAGCCCAAGTATTCCACACTTGAGGCATGGAATACACACTTGGAGGCTTTGAAAAACAAATCATTGTCTCTCAGTATTTGGAGGACAGAGGCCACATGTTTGACATGTTCCTCCTCAGAACTGTAAAAGACCCTGATATCATCTAAATAAACTACAACAAACATATTCAGGAAATCTGCAAATATGTCATTCACAAGATTCTGGGAAGAAGATGGAGCATTTGTAAGGCCAAATGGCATAACCAAATACTCATAACTACCATATTTGGTTCTGAAGGCAGTTAAGTGCTCATCCCCCTCTTTGATTCTCAAGAGAGTATATGCACCATGCAGATCTATCTGGGGGAAGATAGTGGAACCGCTGAATATGGTAAGAAGCTGGTTCATAGGAGAATCAGGATACCTTTTCTTCCTAGTGACAGCATTGGGTTTGTGGTAGTCAACACACAAATGAAGACCTCCTTCTTTTTTCTTGACAAAAAGGACAGGTGCTCCTATTGAGGAGGAGCTTGGCCTTATGAAAACCTTTCCTGAATTATCTGAAATCTATTCCCGCAGTGTTTCTGACTCTTGATTTGATAATGAGTAGATAAACCAAACTGGAGGTAGAAGACCCTCCAAGTTGATATGATGATCACAGGCGTGGTGTGGAGGAAGTTTCTCTGCTTTCAACTTAGAGAATACATCCAATATTGGTGATAAGCAGGAGGGAATACCTTCAACACAGTTTCAATTCCTTCTGGCTCTTCCTCCTCATCCCACTGCTCCTCCAGTGTCAGGGTGAGTCTATATAGTAGCTATAAGATGTAGTTAAAAGCTAGTATTATGACTGTGACACGTCAAAAACAAAATGATTTTAAATCTTCAGGTCCTACTGCTACGTGGTAACAGTGGTGATGAGTCTATTGAGGACCTGGGTTGCAATACTCTAATATCTTTGACTGTAAAGAAGTACTACAATAATTATGTTCTAATTATATCTTTAATAATAATTCTAAGTACACTACTGATTTATAACAGTTTTTTCATGTAAGAATATGGAATAATAAGATAAGATGATGGGTTTTCAAGGAAAAAACCCTTCTTTTTATATCTTTCAAGACTGTCAAGAGCTATTAACTCTTCACACATCAGAGGGGTGAAAGTTTTCACTCCAATGGTCAGTCTGTGGTTCTGGATCATCAATTCTGACGTCAATAGAGGCAGAATTGTGGTTTTGGAACCACAAATGATCATTCTGGATCAATAGAGGGTGAAAGAACTTTTCACCTGCCATGTCAGCACTTGGATGACGTTGTTCTGGTGTCTGTATGATCTATAATGATGATTTTAGGGAGGTTATATCTTCATAAGTTTATTATTTTAAGTATGAGAGCAATACTGTTTGATACAAGTTTGATACAGTCATGTATTGCTAGAAAAACCTTCCAATCAAGATATCTCAGTCAGCTCTTAAGATATCAAGAAACCAAGAGCACAGAATTGAAGGGCTTAATGAGCTCTTCAATTTGGTATGCTTCATGTTTACCCTTCTTCAAAATAGCAAAAGTTATAAGGGCTTCAAGTTTTTGGATGTAATTTTGTACATCAGTATGAGGCTTCAAAAACTTCCACACCAGATATCTTCTTCAATTTGAAAGATATCTGTATTCTGATGATACAGTCTTGTAGGGCTTGATTAGCTCTACAGTTTGGTATATTGCACTATACAGTTGTATGAGTGTATGCCAAAGATACAGGGGTTTGTTTACATTGCTGTTTTCAGAATATCTGTATTTTGGTTGTTAAACCTTTGAACCAAGATCCCTCAGTCAATTTAAGAGATAAAGAGGTCTAAGGTATCTCAAATTAAAGCTTTTGCTTAGATCTTTAATTTGGTTGTACTTTTGTACAGTTTTGTACAAGCCCTCTTTGACTTTCAGGGGGGTCTTGGTTTTAAAATAAAGGTCATATGGTATCTCCAGTTGTAGTGGTGTTACAGCAACATGGATGATACCATTGTGTAGCTCTCTATGTGAGCTTTAAGAAAAATGCCATTTTGGTATAGGATAATTTAAATATGCATAAGTTAGATGAGAGGTGAAAATAAGGGTTTTGACTTGTTTATTCTCCTCTAAGTTTCCTTATTCTGTTTGGATAAGGCTGGTGTTTAATTTAAGAGGAGTCTTTTCCTCTTATTTATTACCTGTATTGACTATGTTTGTTCAATACTTGTCATACCATTATTTATGGTATGTTGGATGTCATGCTAGTGCTCTGTTTTGAGTCACAGGCTGACATACCCTCCCTCAAAAGAAGGCTCATCATTGATGAGACTCTTCAGCCCTTCTGGAGGCTCTGAATCTTCTGAGATGTATTTGTCCATCTGGGATTTCTTTCTCAGTTAACCATTTATCTTTATCTGCTGGTTGATTCTTAAATCTAACCAGATATTGCCTGGTGTCTCTCCCATTAATTCTTATTTTCCTGGCTTTAATGATCTTTTTCACTGGTCCAGGTGAGTCATCTTCCTCTACCAATCTTTCATGGGTGACTGTCTTCTTTCTGTCAGGGAATTTCTCCTCATCTGTTTGGTGATAAGGTTTGACCAGGCTCACAGGGAAAACTGGGTGTTTCCTAGAAAACTCTTTGGTCAGGTTGACTTCTACTGCATTCTTTCCTATTAATTTAATAATGGTGAATGGTCCTATGAATCAGTCTCTCATCTTCTTGGGTCCTCTTAGATTGTTGAAGTTAAGAGTTGAGATTAGAACTTGGTCTCCTTCTTTGAAATCAGGTTCTTGGTGACTTTTATCATATCTCTGTTTGTTGTATAATTTAGCTTCAGCCACACATTGTTCTGCTTTTTCACAGGCAGTTTTCCACATTGTGTGGAAGTCTTTATCTGTGGGGTGTACTGAGAGGAGGCTCTTCTTCAAGTAGTCTACTGGAAGTAGTGGTTTCCATCCTTTCTCTAATGTGGCAGGGGTTTTCCTGTCACTGAGTGTATACTTGTGTTGTATGCCAATTGTACAGCTGGTAGGAGGGTTACCCAGTCATGGGTATATCCCACATTGTCTTTATATTCCATGCCATATGCACAAAATCTTCTAATGATGTCTTCTAATGTTTGAATCATTCTTTCTGCTAGACCATCTGTTTGTGGATGGTAAGCTGTGGAGAATGCTAGTTTGGTTCCCAGCCTCTCATATAGATTAGTCCAAAATTCTGATGTGAATTTAGGGTCTCTGTCACTAATTATAATTCTTGGAACTCCACATTTTGCTATAACATTGTTCAAGAACAATATGGCTGTGTCCATTGCTGTGTCCTCTTTGTGACAGGGGAGACATCTGACACTCTTGCTGTACCTTTCTACTACTATGTAACAACCATCCATCAGGGGTAAGGGTATTCATTCATACACCCACTCAAACACCTCAAACCAGCAAATCCAGTATCTGCATCAGCATTCAGTTTCAGCAATCTTCATTCTGAAACATGCGTACAGTTTGGTACATCAATACAGCCTGTCAATACCTGTACAGGTTGGATTCACCCAATACAGTTTCAATACACCAGTATGAAACTGTATGATCACTCAAATACACCACACCTCTTGTACAGGTTCTGTACAGCTGTACAGGACCTGTATTGGCCAGACTCAATTCAATCATCAATTATTCTCATGAAAATTCTTCCTCTGGATCAGGGCTGGTGATTCTCACATATACCAGCCCCTCTTTCTCCCCCCTGGGGACTTTTCCCCAGTTAATTAATTTAGTTTATTTATTATTTCATAATTATTCTTATCCTTATTTTGGGTATTATAATTATTTGATTTTAAGTTAGTCTTTACATTTTCTCTCTTCACCTGTACAATATGAGTTGGGTGGCCATATCCTTATTGACCCTCCTCTTTCCATTCTGACAGGTTGAAACAGTGGACTTGGACTTGTTTGTGGTTGGCTCTTCTATTTCTTACTCTCATTTCTTTTTGCTGCTTTTCTCATATTTATTCTTTTAGCAATTCATCTTTAACACTCTTAAGTGTATCTCATCTTTCCATATCCTTGAGCCCTCCATGAGTGAGTCCCAGTTTACTGAGTGCCAGGCCCTCTTCACTTCGAAGAGCCCCTATGACATTAAATTAATTAGCTCATATTTGATTCTTTCCTTTCATTCATTTATAATCATTTCTCTCATTCATCAATTATGATCTTTAACCATTATGATTTTTTCTCTCTCATCAATTTCATCTCATTCATTTCATTCATATGAAATTGATTTTTCTTCTTTCTTAATCATTGCTTACCATTTCATTCACTTCATTTCATTTTATCAAATCAATCTTTTCTGTGTTCTTATTCAGCTCTTATTCAGGATTGATTATTGGTTTATTGGTTCAATTGATTGTATTATTCATTGGGATTCATTGGATTATTGATTCAGCGGCTCAGGATTCTTATTTGGATTAATTTGATTGATTTTGACTTCTCAAGATACTGATTGATCCTCAAGAGCTGATTTTGATTATTGATTGACTTTGAATCCTCAAGATATTTTATTGATCCTCAAGAATTGATTTTGATTATTGACTGATTTTTACTCATCAAGATATTGAATTTATTTCTGAAGATTTTAAATTGATTGATTGATTCCTCAAGACCTTGATTTCATATTGAAGACACTAATTTATTTATTGATTGATTATTGATTGATTGTTGATTTACTCAAGATTATTGATATTTGATTTGAATTGATTGTGGATTGTTGAATTGATTTGATTATTGACTGAATTTGATTTCACCTCAAGATTTGAATTGATTCCTCAAGATTCATCAAGATTTCATTGTGTTTGATTTGGCCCAGTTCTGATTATTATTCTCATACGATCAAGCTTTATTTCATTTTATTCAAAATGCCAGTTCAGCATAGTCCCCCAGCCAAAAAAACTAGATCCCAAAGAATTCAAGCTGTTCTCACTCCTACAGCAAGGGCTCCTCTTGACCGCACACCATCAGTTCATCAACTGAGTGCAAATTTGGAAAGAAGACCACCAATGGAAGGAGCAGCACCCTCAAGAAGAGGTGGAATGAAATCTAGAAGATCAAGATCCTTTTCTGGACTTTTGACTGGCTACCCTGGCATGTCTGAAGGTGCAAGAGCAAGACAAGGAGAAGTTGAAGATGAAGAGGGGGAATAGTCTGTGGAAGAGGAATATTCTGGGGAAACTGAGGTGGCAGATGCCTTGGCAAATGCTCCAGAGGTGCATCAGGGTTCTAATCTAGCCCTTTCTAGTCAACCTCTTGTCTTTTAAACTGATCCAAGTCTCCTCAACATGATGGAGCAGATGACTCAATTCATGGGGCAACTCACTCAAGCAGTTGCTCCCAGGGACAATTCCAAAGCCCCTGCTTTCAAGACTCCATCCATGAAGGCACCTGATTCTTTTGATGGTACTCAAGCTCATAAATTGAGAGGATTTATCCAATCCTGTCAATTAATATTTCATAATGACCCAGCAAACTTCTTCTCTGACAGGAAGAAGGTGATTTACTCAACTTCTTTTCTTACTGGTAGAGCTGGAAAATGGATTGAACCCTACCTTTCAAATATCTCCAATGAAGACCCATCTTATCTCCTCAATAACTGGCAGTTATTTGAAACCCAGTTATTCACTCTATTTGGTGATCCCAATGAAGTCAGAAAAGCTGAAAAAGAGTTGGACAATTTGAGGATGAGGGAAAGTGGTCATGTTTCCTTGTACATTGCAGATTTCAGAAGCTTAATGTCAAGAATTGGAGATTGGGGGAAAGAGCTTATATCCATGTTTACAGAAGGGGATTGGCATCAAGATTATTGGATCAGTTGGCTTCTCACCCTGGAACGTTTGATACTCTGCAAGAATTTATGGATGTCACTTTAGAGTTAGACACAAGATTTCATGAGAGGCAAAAAGAAAAGGGTGGCAATCAAGAGAAGAAGCCTCCAGTCAATGGATCCAATCAGTCTAGGCCTCCTCAAAACTCATCTTCAAAGAGGCCTCACCAGAAGAAGAACAAGAAGGGAAAGCAATTTAAATCTTCAAAGGACAAGCCTCTTGCTGCTCTCCTCAATAAGGACAATAAATTAATCGGTTCTGAAAAGGAGAGGAGGATTAAAGAGGGGTTGTGTACTTAGTGTGGTGGAAAGCACCCAATTGAAAAATGCTTTGAGAGACCTCAGAGCAAGCCTGGGCCATCAAAAAGAGGCTTCCCTAGCAAGCAGGGAAAAGCCTGAGTGGGGATCATGATGTGTTCAATGGTTCTCACTTATTTCCTTCAAGAGCACAATTGTGCACTCTGAATACTAGTGTCAAGAAATCTTTAAAGTTTCTTATTTTCTCTTCTGTCTCTGATATTTTTTATAGTATTCTCATTGATTCTGGTGCTACAAACTCTTTTATTGCAAAGAATTTTGTTCTCAATTACTCATTGACTCTGTCAGAGCTCCCTGAAAAGATTCCTCTTTTCATTCTGTATTCTAATGAATCCCCTGCCTTGTTCATCACCCATTATACCAAGTGGGTAGTTGACTTGCCTTCCTTCCCAAGCTTTGAATGGGACTTCTTTATCATAGATTCACCCAAGGGAGAAGACCTGATATTGGGCTATGATTTCCTTTACCATTTTAATCTCATTATTGATTGAAAAAATGGATTGATCACCTATGATTCTAGTCGTAAGGATTCCAGTGGTATTATTCGTTCTACTACTAGTAATGACTTACCCACTGCTGTGAACAGTGTTGCTCTGGTTGGTGAACTTAAGACACCTTCCTTTCCTTCTTCTGTCCATATCCCTTCCATTATTCCCTCTCAGTCATTACTTCCATCAAGAGATGAAGTCTTCAAAGAGATAAAGAATGTTGGAGAAGATGTTGCGATATCTTCACTTCATCTCTTTCAAGGGGATATGGACCTTCCTCCCTTATCTTTTCATACATCCCTGGAGGAGCAGTGGGATGAGGAGGAAGAGCCAGAAGAAATTGAAACTGTGTTGAAGGTAGTCCCTCCTGCTTATCACCAATATTTGGATGTATTCTCCAAGGTGAAAGCTGAGAAACTTCCTCCACACCGCGCTTGTGATCACCATATCAAATTGGAGGGTCTTCTACCTCCAATTGGTGTTATCTACTCATTATAAAATCAAGAGTCAGAAACACTGTGGGCCTACATTTCAGAGAATGTAGAGAAAGGTTTCATTAGACCAAGCTCCTCTTCAACAGGAGCACCTGTCCTTTTTGTCAAGAAAAAGGATGGAGGTCTGCGTTTGTGTGTTGACTACTGCAAACTCAATGCTGTCACTAGGAAGAACAGATACCCTGTTCCTCCTATGAACCAGCTTCTTACCGCATTCAACGGTTCCACTATCTTCTCCAAGATAGATTTGCGTGGTGCATATAACCTTCTGAGAAACAAAGAGGGGGATGAGCACTTAACTGCCTTTAGAACCAAATATGGTAGTTATGAGTATTTGGTCATGCCATTTGGTTTGACCAATGCTCCTGCTTCTTTCCAAAATCTAGTAAATGATATCTTTGCAGATTTTTTGGATGTGTTTTTTGTGGTTTATTTAGATGATATTATGGTCTTTTCCAGTTCTGAGGAGGAACATGTCAAACCTGTGGCCTCTGTCCTCCAAAGACTGAGGGACAATAATCTGTTTGCCAAAGCCTCCAAGTGTGTATTTCATGTCTCAAGTGTGGAATACTTGGGCTATGTTGTTTCAAGTGATGGCCTCAAGATGGATTCTTCAAAAGTTCAGCAAAACCTCAATTGGCCTCAGCCCAAAAACATCAAGGCCCTTCAATCTTTTCTTGGCTTTGCCAATTTTCATCGTTGTTTCATTAAAAATTATTCCAAAAAAATCACTTCTCTCACTTCCCTTCTCAAAAAAGATTCTCCATTTATCTTCAATGAGGAAGCTCTTAGTCAGTTTCAAGCACTCAAAGAAGCTTTCACCTCTGCTCCTATCTTATCCCATTTCAATCCATCTCTACCTACTATTGTAGAGACTGATGCTTCTGATTATGCATTGGGCACCGTACTGAGTCAGGTGAATGACTCAGGAAAGCATCCAATTGCATTTGATAGTCGCAAGCTCTTACCAGCTGAACTCAACTATGAAATTCATGACAAGGAACTCCTTGGCATAGTTTGGGCTCTCAAGCGCTGGAGAGCATTTCTTCTTTCTCTTTCCAATCCTTTTGAGGTCTTGACAGACCACTCTTCCTTGCAGTATTTTATTTCTTCCAAAGTTCTTACTCGTTGTCAGGCCCGTTGGGCTGAATTATTCTCAGAATCTCATTTCACTATCACTTACCACCCAGGCAGGCTGGCCACTTTACCAGATGCCTTGTCATGATGGGACAACGTGTACCCAGAGAGGGGATTGACTTCATCAGCAAGAATCCTCAAAATTTTCATCAAGTACTTAAGCAAGATGGAATTCAAGAGTCAAGATTCTTCTCAATCAAAGTGGAAATTTTCTCAGATTTAGTGGACAAGATTCAAAAAGAAGTATGGCAAGACAAAGACTATAAAGAAATACTCAAGCAGCTAGCAAGAGGTGAATCAGTTCCAGATTATTCTCTTGAACCTCAAGCCAGGTTATTATTATTCAAAGATAGAGTGGTAATCCCAAGCAATGAAGAACTTCAACCCAATATTCTCCAAAAGCGTCATGACTCACCATTGGCTGGCCATCCTGGCCAGGAGAAGACCCTCAAGCTCATCAGGAGGGATTTTTATTGGGCTGGCATGAATCAATTCATGAAGGACTATGTGTCCTCATGTCAGCAATGTTCAAGAAACAAGAACATTCATCACAAGAAGTTTGGATTACTCAAGCCTCTTTCAATTCTGTCTGGTCCTTGGAATTCATTATCAATGGACTTCATCAGTCAATTGCCACTGTCAAACAACTTTGATTCAATTTTAGTAGTTGTGGAAAGATTCTCAAAAATGGCAATCTTCATTTCAACTTATGAAACAATCACTTCTCTGGACGTAGCTCAAATCTTCATTAGTCATGTATTTTCCAAGAATGGCCTTCCAGTCACTATCATCAGTGATAGAGGATCCTTATTTTGTTTCATCATTTTGGACTCAATTGTGTCAGAAGCTCAAGATATCAAGAGATCTTTCAACTGCCTTTTACCCTGAAGTAGATGGACAGACAGAGAGGGTAAATCAGATACTAGAACAGTATCTTCGGATGTATGTCAGCTATCATCAAGATGACTGGTACACCTGGCTCCCTCTGGCTGAATTTGCCTATAATAATGCAGAACATTCATCAACCAAGCAATCACCTTTTTTCACCATTTATGGAAGAAATCCCAGCTTTGACTCAATCCATATTTCTCAAGACTCACCTGCTGGAAATCTATCAACAAAACTCCAATCAGTACAGCAAGTTGTCAAAGAAGAATTAGAGTAAACAATAAGGAGATTCAAGAAGTATGCAGATAGAAATAGAGCAATTCCACCTGATTTCCAACCTGGGGACAAAGTATGGCTATCTTCCAAGAACATCAAGACAACAAGACCCACCAAGAAATTATCAGAAAGATGGTTGGGACCTTTTGAAGTTCTGAAGAAGATTGGCAGCCATGCATATCATCTCAAGTTTCCTCAGCAATGGAATATAGTTCACCCTGTATTCCATGTGTCCTTATTAGAACCAGTCAAGGATTCAACTATCCCAAATCGTCATCAATTGCCGCCACCACCAGTTTTAGTGGAAGAGCAAGAAGAATGGGAAATGGCTCAGGTTCTGGACTCAAAACTTGAAAGAGGTAAATTATGGTATCTTGTAGAGTGGAAAGGATTCAGTGAAGACCCAGAAAGAACCACTTGGGAAACAACTTCCAACCTTACCAACTCACCAGACCTTGTCAAGGATTTCCATTCATTGTATCCAGACAAGCCTGGTCGAAATACCTCAAGAGTTTGATTTATGGTTCTTGGTGGGGAGAAGAAGTTTTGAAAGTAAGTTCCTCTCCTGGCATGCACCTTTAAGGGGGTATTCTACCCATATGTTTTTTTAAGAATCACCTTGGCCACTTTGTGAGCACTTGTCAAGTCTTTGGACAGGTTCAGGAAGCATAAAACACCAATACCCTCCGATTTGGACCTTATCAAGATATGACCAAATGTTTATTTGTTTAATTTTCCTTTCTTTCTCTTTATTTATCATTTCATTTATGCCAATCATCATAATTCAAGACATTCATTACTTCAAGTCATCTATGGCAAATCTTTTCAGAAGTCATTTATGGCAATTCATCTCAGAAGTCATTTATGGCAATTCTTTTCAATTTTATGGTGCTTGGTGGGGAGTGGAAGTTATGAAAGTAAGTTCCATCTCCTGGTATGCATCCCTTGGCCACTCTGTGAGCATCAAATGCTTGGTTTTCATTTTTCAGACACTTTTTGGCCAGAATCAAGCAGCTCACCACAAGAAGGACCAACCATCAGGATTTTTCTTTATTTCTTTCTTTCCTCTCATTTTCTCTTATTCTTTTATTTTTCTTTCTTTGTTTACTTGTATAATTTTCCTTCTTTTATTTCTTTAAAGCAGCAGCATCCCCTCCCAAATCATGTATTGGGAGGTTCCATTATTTTTTCATTTTTTAGTATTTATAAGAGTGGGGATAGAAGGAAAACCAAACACAAACAAGGAAAAGGGAAACTAGTTATCTCTACCCAAACCATCATAAGTTCTCTGGAAATCATTTATCAACTCATCTTCATACCAGGCAAATTTTGCAGCCATCTCATCAGAAGCAGTACCTGGAATAGTCCTGTCATTGGCATACATAATCACCTCTCTGCTATTTCTATCAACCCTCCTGAACAATCTGGCCACAGCATCTTGACTTTCACTAGCCGCGTTGGGATCTTCTCTGGTAACCCGGATAGGCCAACGTTCTCTTCTTTGAAAAACTTGAGCGGCAGGAAATGGCAAAGGGGACAATCCATCTCTTCTTCTGCTGCAGCTGGCCACAGGTTGGAGTTGACAGGAGGTGTTTATGGGTGAGTTCCTGGACTGTTGAACTGGTGATGGTCTTACTGCTGGATTCAAGGCAGGCCTGGTGGTGTGGGAAGTAGTTGGTGAAGGAGGAGGAAGGGTTGTAGGAATGGAAGCAAGCATTGGTTGGAAGGTTCTTGGAGTGCTGGGAATAACTTGGCTTTGGAATCTGGTGTTGGAAAGAGGTTGAGAAGAGGAATTGCTGGATGGATGGCCAATTGAATGAGGAATAACTTGAACTTCTTCACCATCCAGGTCATCACTTCCTTCAGCATCTGGATCTGTTGGGGAATCAACAATTCTTCTTAGTTTTTTCACTACTTTCACCACTCCATCAGCATTGGTCCTTGAAATTGGGATTTCGTCACTACATCAAAATATCAGCACCAATTCAATCAAAATATGCAAATCACTCACATTGAGAAAATCCAGAAGTTGCATCAGGGGTAGGTTCCTCAAGAATTGGGAATTCCTGCCCATAAGGCCCATCTTTCCTGCCCCATAAGTGCCTCCTGACCTGGGACAAAGTTGATCCGGTACGGCGGCATGGCTTCTTCCCAATAAAGCAAAAATGGCATTTTGACGATTGAGGATTGTAATGTTGAAAGCAATCCTTACCCCTGGCTAAACACTCAGTACAGGCAGGATCAAGAACTTCAACTGCTCTGAACCCATCATAGGTTTGGGAGGGGTCAAAATGGCTAGAAGACGCCATGGAAGGGGAGGACAATTGACTGAAGACGCCAGAACCATGAAGAACAGACAGTGGCGGTGCAGAAGGAGAAGATTTAGTGAGCTCAGTCAGTTTGGAACTCATAACTGAAGAATATGCAAGCGGAAGATTCAAGATGTCAGAATCAATCCACTCCATATCAAGAAAAAAAGATTTTGACGTCAAGGAAATGGGGCCATAACTCAATTATGCCCCCCCTCAAAGCCTCTAAGGTGAAGGTTCATACCCCTTTGGGGCTGAACTCATCACCCAGGGCCTCCCCTGCAACTTTGGGGAGGCCAGGATCTTGATGGTCCTGGACCCCATCAATGGGTCCAGGCCATGTATGGTGAAATCTATGATTGGGCCATTTCTGGGCCCCTTGGTCACCCTGGGTCCCCAGAAAATTTGGGCCCAGGGGCTCCATTTTGGTCCTGGGGGCCTCCAATAACCCCCACGGACCGCGGACTGTAGGACCCCAAAGGCATAAAAAGGCCAAATATGGCCAAAAAATCATAAAATGGCCATTTTCACCAGAGCACCCAAAAAGGCCCAAAAGGCCATAAAAATCAAGACATATCAAGATTAATCAGAGTAGAGGCCACAGCCCAAAAGCACTTTGGAGGTCTGTTTGAGGCCATTTCCATGGACAATGGGGACAAGACGCCTTGGAGGAAATTTTTTCAATATTTCAATGGATTAAGCCTTGCCCAATGAGTACACTTAATATACTCATTGGGCATCATTTTTTGAGCACAAGAGCTCAGTGGCCCTTATTCTGGGATATATCCCAAGGCCACATCCCAAGGGCATGGTTGATTGAATCAGAAGAAAAGAAATGCATATTTTGAAGTGGAATACTTACTCAAACTTAGAAAAAGGGGGGAATCAATTGAATTTGACAGAGAAGAAGTAATGAAGGATTTTCAGGATAATGGTCAAGAGGAAAAGAAAATTAAAAAGAAAATTTTTGAAAAAATGTGGGGATATTGAGATGCCACTCAACAGTGGCAGGGTATTATGGTGTTCAGGAGCCCACCAGTCTCAAAAGGGGGATACTGTAACAACCATCCATCAGGGGTAAGGGTATTCATTCATACACACACTCAAACACCTCAAACCAGCAAATCCAGTATCTGCATCAGCATTCAGTTTCAGCAATCTTCATTCTGAAACATGCATACAGTTTGGTACATCAATACAGCCTGTCAATACCTGTACAGGTTGGATTCACCCAATACAGTTTCAATACACCAGTATGAAGCTGTATGATCACTCAAATACACCACACCTCTTGTACAGGTTCTGTACAGCTGTACAGGACCTGTATTGGCCAGACTCAATTCAATCATCAATTATTCTCATGAAAATTCTTCCTCTGGATCAGGGCTGGTGATTCTCACATATACCAGCCCCTCTTTCTCCCCCCTGGGGACTTTTCCCCAGTTAATTAATTTAGTTTATTTATTATTTCATAATTATTCTTATCATTCTTTTGGGTATTATAATTATTTAATTTCAAGTTAGTCTTTGAATTTTCTCTCTTTGCCTGTACAGTATGAGCTGGGTGGCCATATCCTTATTAACCCTCCTCTTTCTATTCTGACAGGTTGAAACAGTGGACTTGGACTTGTTTGTGGTTGGCTCTTCTATTTATTACTCTCATTTCTTTTTGCTGCTTTTCTCATATTTATTCTTTTAGCAATTCATCTTTAACACTCTTAAGTGTATCTCATCTTTCCATATCCTTGAGCCCTCCATAAGTGAGTCCCAGTTTACTGAGTGCCAGGCCCTCTTCACTTCAAAGAGCCCCTGTGACATACTACTAGGCTTGCATTAAAACTGTCTTTCCCTCCAGGGACCAGGCCTGTCACCCAATCCATGTTTATTATTTCCCAGGGGTGTTTGGGCTCCTCTATACTCTGGAGTAATCCATATCTTTTGCCATGACTTTTGTTGGCTTTTTGGAAGTTGGTACAAGTGTTGATGTATTAACTCAAGTCTTGTTCCCACTTTGGCCACCAAGCTGTGCTAAAGACTCTTTCTTTAGTTCTTTCTTCACTCATATGTCCCATGTATGGGCAGTCATGGCATTCCTGTAGTATCAGGGAAATATGTTCTCTATTTATTATTACCAGGGCACTTGTGTGTTTTTCCCTGTGGTATAGTAGATCATCTATCAGAAAAAATCTATCCTCTTTGAAGTTTTTGAGCCATGGCTCTTCCAATTGGCTCTCTAGTTCAGGACTCCTGTACTTTTGTTTTAATAGTTGTATCAATATACTACACTGTTTGTGTTTATTGTATGATGATTGTACTATACTAAAGAACTCTGTATTTAGATGAGAGGAGCTGATTCCCAATATGGGTATCTCTTTGCTCTCCCCATAGCTCTGTGCTGGGTTTGATGGGTCATTCCCTAATGCCCAGTTTGATAGTTTGAAGTTCTTTCTCCTATCTATCTCCATGCATTGTATGGGTATTTTGGCCCCATTTGCTGGGTCATATGCTGGATTCTCTTGGTCATTCTTCAGTAGCCACCTGCTGAGACCATCTGCATTAGTATGACTTTTCCCTTCTTTTTAGATAATAGTCATATTCCCTCTGTATTCTTGTATGGCTATTTGCCACCTGAGCATGTGTCTGTTTGTTGTCTTCATGTTCAACAGTGATTTGAGGGCTGTGCAATCAGTAAAAGCTTCAAATACTGCTCCTTCTAAGTAGTAATGGAGCTTTTATAATTCCCATACCAAACAGAGACATTCTCTCTGAGTAGCTCCATATCTGGCTTCTGAGTCTTTCAGTTGTCTTGATATATAGCAAATTACTCCTTCTTTGGGTATTCCATCCACTAGTTGCCTTTGGTGTAGTGCTGCTCCTAGTCCTTCGCTACATGCTGCATCTATATATAGCTTGAATGGTAGTTCAAAATCAGGCATCATTAGGAAGGGGGCATTGGTCAGTTCATATTTGATTTTCTCAAATGCATCTCTTCTTTCTTTGGTAATTTCAAAGACTACATCTTTAGAGCACAGTTTGTATAGGCTACTTGTGATGTGTGAAAAGTTTTTTATGTGGCTCCTGTAGTAACTAGCAAAGCCCAAAAAAGATTGCATTTCTTTAATGTTCTTTGGTAGTGGTTTCCTCAGTACTGCAGCACCTTTATTTTGGTCTATGGCTAGACTTAAACCTGAAACTTTGTGTCTTAGGGCTAGCAGTTCTTGCTGTCCAAAGTTACATTTTTTAAGAGATATTTTCATGTTGATTGGTGTACATTTTCCCAATATTTTATCAATTTTCCTCACGTGATCTTCCCATGTTTCTGAGTATATTATGATATCATCAATGTACACTACCATCCACCCTTCCATTATTTCATCTTGAAATATGGTATCCATCATCCTCTGAAAATGGGCTGGTGCATTCTTAATGCCAAATGGCATTCTAGTATATTCATATATGCCCATATGGCATATAATTCTTAGCAATTTGATGGAATCTAGCTTCACCCCATTCTGGTGGAAGCCTTTCATGCAATCCATTTTTGTAATGAACTTGGCTTTTGCTAGCTTATCTAGTGCATGTGGTATCCTTGGGATGGGGTACCTATCTGCTTTGGTGTAATTATTCAAAGCCCTGAAGTCCCCACATAGTCTGGATTTACCATCATGCCAAGTTATAAGGACTGGTGTAGTGACTTCTACTATCTCATTGTGTCCTATTTTCCTTATTACCCCCTTTCTAGGAGTTCATTGATATGTTTCTCAATTTCTTTCCTAGTTTCAATTCTGGCTGGGTATGGTGGTCTCCTAAGCATAGGTGGATATCGTCTTTGTACATCCAGATATAATTCTATATCATGTCCTTTGATTTTTCCTAGTGGTTCATCTCCTATTGCAAAAGCTTTTCTATGCTTCCTCAATACTTTCAGTAAGCTGAGTTTCATTTTACTGGTGAGTTGAGTGCCATATTGGGCTTCTTTGAATTCTTCCACTAGTTCTTTCAGGGTGTTATCATTTGTTATATGATTTATGTGAAAGGAAACCTTTTTGTCTTTGTTTGTACCTATGGTAAGATATCTATTTTTACTATTGCCAATGTCCATACCATACATTCTTTGGTACTCTGTACCTAGTAAGAATCCTTGTACATGTGCATTCTCTAGAACTCCAAATTCAGGTTCTAGTTTGATATTTCCTTTTTGGTGTGGGATAATTATCTGTTTTATTATTGTCCCCAATGAGTGCATTTTGCCTGATGCACTTTTAAAGTTTCTAGCTTTTGTTGGGATTATATCCTCTTCCCATTTGGGGAAGTGTTGTTTTAAGTATTCCTTTGCCACTATGGAGCAACTTGCTCCTGTGTCAATGATCATTGGATGTGTACAGTTCTCAATTTAAACTGTCAATTTTGTAGGTGTTCCATGAATGAATCCCATCCCTCTATTTGGGGTTACCAGGAATGTTTGTGCATTCTGTGTGTGCTTACAGAGCTCTTTGTCTGTTGTTATTTGTGGTATTCCTGAATCTAATTCAATGTCTTGTATGTCAAGTGAACTTTCTTCATTGCATTCCACTATGTATTCTTCTATGGTATCAGGTTCACTTTGTGATTCTGCTCTCATACCATTTCCCATACTGTCAGAATCAGATTTGTCACCTGTTTGTTCTTCTTCTGATTCTTCATCAATTGCATATATTTTCTTTTTTGGTTTTGTGCAATTGTTGGCATAGTGGTCTGGTGATCCACAGTTGTGGCACACATATTTCTTTTTTGGGGTTTCTTTCCCTTTCTCTTTGTTTGTTTCTTTAACTTCAGACTTCTTGTATTTGAAGTTTGATTTATAGGATGTGTACCTTCCTATGGAGGTTTTCTTTCTCACATCTTGTATGACATTTGCTATGTCATCAATGCTGCTGATGTTGTTTCATCTGCATTTGACTGCATGTTCTAGATCTCCTGGCAATTTTGTTAGGAGTTTATGGTTTCTCATTTCTATTGTCATATTGGGATCAATAGCTTTTAGCCTTTTTGTTTGTTTAAGACACCATTCATATGGGTCTTTTTCTGTGGAGTATCCATCACTTTCAAAGGACATGGTCTTTTGCCAGATCCAACTACCATTGCTATACTTTTGTATAATCTGGTTCCTCCACCATGGCCAGCTTTTCCTGCCATGTATTTATTTCATCTCAGTATACCATATGTTTGCATGGCCTCTGAATGCTGTGTTAAGTCTTGTTGTGATCCAGTAGTCTGGTATCTTTGGGACATCAACAAAGAGTCCATCAATATAGTCAATGATTTCCATATGGTCATATTCTCCAATTCCTGAGAACTTTGGCCAATTTTCTACTTCTGGTAGCTGTTTTAGTGCTTGTTTCTCTGAATAGCTGAGATTTTCCCTATCGTGGTACATTGACTCTGATCTTTACTTTGGAATCTGATATTCAGGCTCCTGGTCATAGTCTTTATCCTCTTCTTTCAATTTTGTAGAGGTAGTGGGTTGACCTTGTGTCGGAGGGTATTGATTGTCTTCTCTGTCATAGAGGTAATCAATTTCTTTATCAAAGCTATCCCATTGCTGCTGGATACTCCTCAGATCTCTCCTCACAGTTTGTTGTTCTTCTAGAATTGAATTCAACTGTCTGTTAGTTTTTTCAAATTCTGTCCAAATTTTGGCCAGATTTGTATTCAAGTCTTTTATGACTGTTGCTTGGAAAGCATTTTCTTCTTTCAATGTTTCCACTTCTGTCCTCATTTTTTCTGAGGTTTCATGTGTCCAATGCATGAATTGGGCCAATTTGGTCCATGTGAATTTGTTTTCAAACTCATGAGTGTGCATTGTAGTCTCAGTTATTAATTCTGGATCAATTGAGTCACAACTATCAAAACTATTTGTAGGTACAACTATTTTTTGCTTTTGTGTACTTCTTGGACTAAGTCCATCAGCGTTTTCATCAATGGGTCTGCTTCCTTCTTCCTCTGGTTGAAAGAAGTTTTGTTTTTCCCTTGGGCTCCTTTTCTCCTGTTGGAAACTACCTGGAATGGTTGGGGAGCCTTGGATGAAGTTTCCTTTGGCTTGTAAGGCCTGGAACTGCTGGATTGTTGTGGGGAAGATGGGACTTCTCCTTCCATTTCTGGGGGTACCTGAATCTGACTGGGCTCTTCCTTGTGCCAAGATCTCTCTATGGCTTGTATGGCTGCCTGTTTCTCTTTGATTCTGATTGCTCTTTCTTTTAAGAGTTTGAAATTCTTGTTGGGATTCCAGCCTTGCATTTCTGTAATAAGTTCCATCCAAGCCATTTGCTTGAGACAGATCTTCTGAGTTGTTATCCCCACTTCTGCCCATGATGCCGCCATAGTGAACATTTTGTTGTCCATGCTCCATGTGGAGAGGTCTTTCAGGAGTTTGTGTATTTGAAGGACCTGTTCTGCATCTGTCCAATCTCCTGGTTGGACTTCTGGGTTGAATTTGATTTGGAATAAGACCGTGGGTAGGAGTTCCCTGATGGTAAGTCCTTTGCTGGTCATTTGATCCAGCAATTTGCTGTCTTCTTCCTCTGTGTCTTCTTGGCCAGTGTTCTGGTTGATTTCTTGGGAATCCAAGATCTCTAAGAAGTGGAGGTGTCATGTTAACAATGTTAAAAAATGACAGACAATGAAAAATGTTGTATGTTTCAAGGTCTATTTACCTTTAGCAGGCCCTTGTACAAATTTATGATCTATACTCTTTGGCAATTTGCCTTTAGAGTTTACAACTGGGTTGATAACAGTTATTTTCTGTTTTTCAATTTGTTTTGGTGATCCAACTGGTTTTGTTGGAGCTTTTCTGGGTTTTTTGGCCCTTGGAACGGCTATTGGTGTCCAATATTTTGAGTTGATTGTCACTTCACTGTGTCTTTTCTGCTTGCCCTTGGTTTTTGGCAGCACCTCTCTGTCTTCTGAGGCTGTCACAGATGGATTTCCTTGTGACTGGGTTTCTAATGGAATATAGTCTTTTTCCACTATTCAGAAAAGATGTTTCAAATTGTATATCAGTATTTTATGATAAAACAAGATGATTTTATTCAATTCTACTGTTATTTTTCGAAATTTTTAAGTATTCTTATTATAATGTGTTTTTTTTATATGTTTTTTATTGAAAAAATAACAGTTTTTGAGTTGTTCACTTATGTTTTATAAGTGAAAACTGTAATATCCAAGTGTTTTGTGAATGATTCACTTGGATATTATTATGTTTTTGTATAAACACATCAAATTTATTAAATTATAATAAATTTCATTTGTTATTATAAATATTATAAATAATATTTATTTTAACGCTTGATTTTTGATTAAAATATCAATCAATTACAAGTTTTCACATCAATTTGAGTGATGTCTTTTTTTAAAGGAAATATTCAATTAAAATATTCCTTATAAATAATAAAAAATTATTTTATTATTTAATATTTATTAATTATTTATTAGTAAATGTTTCTTTATTAATTTTCACGCACTTTGGTGAAAAATAATAGTAAAAAATAATTAATATACTGTTTGTATATTATTATTTATATTGAAATTTAAATAATACTGTTGTATTATTATCAAATTTCGTGAAAATTATTGCAATATAATGAAATAAAGAGGATTTGTACTCTTACTCTCAACAAAAAGATTTGTAATATCTATTTTTGGAAGAAAAAAAAATTGTGTATATAATATATGATGCTATATTATATATAAAAAAAAGATGATGATAATAAAAATAAGATAAATTCAAAATTTTACTCACTTGTTAGTAAAATACCTTTTAAATAACTGAATTTTACGCCTAATTCAGTTCAAAACACGTCCAATAAGGTTAAAAAACCACGGCCAGGCCCCCAAAATGTCAGGGTGAGTCTATATAGTAGCTATAAAATGTAGTTACAAGCTAGTATTATGACTGTGACACGTCAAAAACAAGATAATTTTAAATATTCAGGTCCTACTGCTACGTGGTAACAGTGGTGATGAGTCTATTGAGGACCTGGGTTGCAATACTCTAATAGCTTTGACTGTAAAGAAGTAATACAATAATTATGTTCTAATTATATCTTTAATAATAATTCTAAGGACACTACTGATTGATAACAGTTTTGTCACGTAAGAATATGGAATAATAAGATAAGATGATGGGTTTTCAAGGAAAAAACCCTTCTTTTTATATCTTTCAAGACTGTCAAGAGTTATTAACTCTTCACACTTCAGAGGAGTGAAAGTCTTCACTCCAATGGTCAGTCTGTGGCTCTGGATCATCAATTCTGACGTCAATAGAGGCAGAATTGTGGTTTTGGAACCACAAATGATCATTCTGGATCAATACAGGGTGAAAGAACTTTTCACCTGCCACGTCAGCACTTGGATGACGTTGTTCTGGTGTCTGTATGATCAATAATGATGATTTTAGAGAGGTTATATCTTCATAAGTTTATTATTTTAAGTATGAGAGAAATACTGTTTGATACAAGTTTGATACAGTCATGTATTGCTAGAAAAACCTTCCAATCAAGATATCTCAGTCAGCTCTTAAGATATCAAGAAACCAAGAGCACAGAATTGAAGGGCTTAATGGGCTCTTCAATTTGGTATGCTTCATGTTTACCCTTCTTTAAAATAGCAAAAGTTATAAGGGTTTTAAGTTTTTGGATGTAATTTTGTACATCAGTATGAGGCTTCAAGAACTTCCACACCAGATATCTTCTTCAATTTGGACGATATCTGTATTCTGATGATACAGTCTTGTAGGGCTTGATTAGCTTTACAGTTTGGTATATTGCACTATACAGTTGTATGAGTGTATGCCAAAGATACAGGGGTTTGTTTACATTGTTGTTTTCAGAATATCTGTATTTTAGTTGCCAAACCTTTGAACCAAGATCCCTCAGTCAATATAAGAGATACAGAGGTCTAAGGTATCTTAAATTAAAGCTCTTGTTTAGATCTTTAATTTGGTTGTACCTTTGTACAGTTTTGTACAAGCCCTCTTTGACTTTCAGGGGGGTCTTGGTTTTAAAATAAAGGTCATATGGTATCTCCAGTTGTAGTGATGTTACAGCAACATGGATGATACCATTGTGTAGCTCTCTATGTGAGCTTTAAGAAAAATACCATTCTGGTATAGGATAACTTAAATATGCATAAGTTAGATGAGAGGTGAAAATAAGGGTTTTGACTTTTTTATTCTCCTCTAGGTTTCCTTATTCTGTTTGGATAAGGTTGGTGTTTAATTTAAGAGGAGTCTTTTCCTCTTATTTATTACCTGTATTGACTATGTTTGTTCAATACTTGTCATACCATTATTTATGGTATGTTGGATGTCATGCTAGTGTTCTGTTTTGAGTCACAGGCTGACATCCAGGAAGGCCTGAAAAGACAAGGGAGGAAGGTCCATATCCCCTTGAAATAGATGAAGTGAAGATATAGCAACATCTTCTCCAACATCTTTTATCTCTTTGAAGACCTCATCTCTTGATTTGAGTAATGACTGGGATGGCATGATGGAAGGAATATGGAAAGAAGAAGGAAGGGAAGGTGTCTTAAGCTCACCAACCAGAGAAACACTGTTGACAGCAGTGGCCAAGGCATTACTAGCAGAAGAATTAATGCCACTAGAATCCTTATGACTAGAATCACAGGTGATCAATCCATTTTTCCAATCAATGATGGGATTAAAATGGTAGAGGAAATTATATCCCAATATCAGGTCTTCTACTTTTGGTTAATCTATGATAAAAAAGTCCCATTAAAATCTTGGGAAGGAAGGCAAGTCAACTATCCACTTGGTATAATGGGTGATGAACAAGGCAGGGGATTCATTTGAATCCAGAATGAAAAAAGGAATCTTTTCAGGGAGCTCTGACATAGTCAATGAGTACTTGAGAACAAAATTATTTGCAATAAAGGAGTTTGTAGCACCAGAATCAATGAGAATACTATAAAAATATCAGAGACAGAAGAAAAAGTAAGAAACCTTAAATATTTCTTGACACTAGTATTCCGAGTGCACAATTGTGCTCTTGAAAGAAATAAGTGAGAACCATTGAACACATCATGATTCCCACTCAGGCTTTTCCCTCCTTGCTAGGGAAGCCTCTTGATGACCCAGGCTTGTTCTGAGGCCTCTTGAAGCATTTTTCAATGGAGTGCTTTCCACCACAATAAGTACATAACCCTTCTACAATCCTCCTCTCATTTTCAGAACCAATTGATTTATTGTCCTTATTGAGGAGAGCAGAATGGGGCTTGTCCTTTGAAGCTTGAAATTTCTTGCCCTTCTTATTCTTCTTATGGTGACGCTTTTTTGAATATGAGTCTTGAGGAGGCCTTGAAGAATTGGATCCAGTAACAGGGGGCTTATTTTCTTGATGACTACCCTTCTCTTTCTGTCTCACATGGTATCTGGTATCTAATTCCAAGGTAATGTCCATGAAGTCTTGAAGAGTTTCAAAATTACCAGGGTAGGAAGCCAACTGGTCCAGAATTCTTGATTCCAATCCTCTTCTATCAACATGAATATAATCTCTTTCTCCCCAATCTCCAATTCTTGACATTAAGCTTCTGAAATCAGCAATGTACAAGGATACATGCCCACTTTCCTTCATCCTCAAATTGTATAAATCTTGTTCAGCTTTCCTGACTTCATTGGGATCACCAAACAGGGTGAATAATTGACTTTCAAATAACTGCCAAATTATTGAGGAGTTAGGAAGGATCTTCATTGGAAATATTGGAGAGGTAGGGTTCAATCCATTTGCCAGCTCTACCAGTGAGAAAAGAAGTTTAGTAAAGAATTTTCTTCCTGTCAGAGAAGAAATTTGCTGGATCATTATGGAAAATCAATTGACAGGATTGGATAAATCCTCTCAATTTATGAGCTTGAGTACCATTAAAAGTATCAGGTGGCTTCATTGATGGAGTTTTGAATTCAGGCACTTTGGAATTGTCCCTGGGAGCAACTTCTTGAGTGAGTTGCCTCATGAGTTTAGTCATCTGCTCAATCATCTTGAGGAAGTTTGGTTCAGCTTGAGAGACAAGAGGTTGATTAGAATGGGCTAGATTTGCAGCTTCAGAAGCCTCAGGGGCACCTGCCAAGGCAGTTTCCACTTCTGTTTCTTCATACTCCTCCCCCTCATCTTTCCCTTGAACCTTCAGACATGCAAGGGTAGCCACCCAATAAGCCAGAGAAGAATCTTGATCTTCTTGATTTCATTCCCCCTCTTCTGGAGGGTGCTGCGCCTTCCATTGGTGGTCCTCTGTCCAAATTTGCACTCAGTTGATTAACTGATGGTGTGCGGTCAAGAGGAGCCCTTGCTGTAGGAATGAGAACAGCTGGATTTCTTTTATATGTAGTGTTATTGGCTGGAGGGCTATTCTGAACTGGCATTAGTGATAAATTAACAATGAAAAGTTGATGATACTTTAGAATAAGGGATCAAATCTTAGCCAATCAATAATCAAAAAAATCTTGATTATCTTGAGGAATAAATTAACAGTCTTGAGGTGAAAACAATTTAATAAATCAAACAATCAATTCAGTCAATATCAGCAGTCAATCAAATATCAATAAATCTTGAATAATTCAACAATCAATCAATCAATAAATCAATCAATAAGTCAAGGTCTTGAGGGATCAATCAGTCAAATAAATATATTCAGGAATCAAAATAAATCAATAATCAATAGTTAATTCTTGAGGATCAATCAGTTATCTTGAGGAACTCAAAGTCAATCAGTCCAATCCAAATAAATCCTGAATTGCTGAATCAATCACCCAAATGAATCCCAATAAATCAACCAATCAATTAACCAATCAATTAACTCCTGATAGACCTGAATAAACAAACAATAGAAATATTTGATTGAATTAGAATTGAGAATGAAATGAGATGGTCAGCAAATGATTAAGAAGTGAAAGAATCAATTTTCATATGATAATAATGAATGAGATGAAAATTGAAGATGGAAAAATCATAATCATGAGAAATCATAAGATTATAAAAGAGTAATAATTGATTAATGAGACAAATAAAGTTAAATGGATGAAAAGAAAGAATCAAATATGAGCTATATAATCCAATTTCACAGGGGCTCTTCTAAGTGAAGAGGGCCCAGAACTCAGTAAACTGGGACTTACTTATGGAGGGCTCAGGATATGGTAAGAAAGGAGTACACTGAAGAGTGTGAAGAGATGAATTACTGAATAAAAGAATATAAGAAAAGAAGCAACAAATAATAAGAGTAAGAATAAAAGAGCCAAACAAAAACAAAAACAAGTCCACTGTTTCAACCTGTCAGAATGGAAAGAGAAGGGTTAATAAGTATATGGCCACCCAGCTCATACTGTACAGGCAAAGAAAGAAAGAAGTCAAAGACTAACTTAAAATTAAATAATTATAATACCCAAAAATAAGGATAAGAATAATTATAAAATAATAAATAAACTAAATTAATTAACTGGGGGAAAATCCACAGGGGGGAGAAAGAGGGGCTGGTATATGTGAGAATCACCAGCCCTGATCCAGACAGAGAATTTTCATGAGAAGATTTGATGATTGAATTGAGTCTGGCCAATACAGGTCCTGTACGGATGTATAGGATCTGTACAGGAGGGATCATGGTATTGAATGATCATGCAGTTTGGAAATGGTGTATCCAAACTGTATTGGGTAATTCCAACCTGTACAAGTATTGACAGACTGTATTTATGAACCAGACTGTACACATGCTTAAGAAAGGAAGATTTCTGAAACTGAATGCTGATACACACAGTGGATTTTCTGGTTTGAGGTGTTTGAGTGGGTGTAAGTATGAATACCCTTACCCCTGATTAGTGGTTGTTACAATTACAAGTGAAGAATTCTTTATTTTATGATATAATATTTACATTTGAAATAACAAGGTGAATTACCTTTTTATTTAATATTTTATTTAATTCGATGCATCTGAGGGAGAAAAGGAGGAAGAAGGGGTCTTTATATGGTAAATATCCTTCCTGCTAGTGTCTAAATACATTATAAAAGATGTTTACTGATGATATAAAACATAATTGATGAATAATTTAAGGCTTAGTGATGCTGAAATCATTATTAAACCTTTTTATCTCATTATTATGCCATATTTTAGAATTATCACTTCAAATCTACTCCACTTACATCATAAGGTTGGAAAGTGATTCAATCTTGGATTAAGGAAGATTCCATCAAAAAATGACAATTTTTTCCAGTTTTATCTCTTTTTTGACTGTTAAGCTTAAAATAAGATTACAGTTAAGATTAACCATGATAGTTTTTGAGCTTTAGCTTTAATCATTAATGGAGTTAAAGGATTTCACAAAAATGAAATTCAGAGAGTAAATTCAAATAGCTTTTCTTATTATCACTAAGGCTTAAAGAGGATTTTATTAAATAATCAAGACTCTATTTTTGTTGATTTTTTTGCAATTCATCTTTTCTGTGAAAATTTGCTATTTTAGACTTTGAAAAATCATTTCATAGGGTTATAACTTGTATATAATTATAAAAACTCTTTCATTTTTCAAATATAAATTATTGAAATATGGAAATTTAATTTTTTCTAAGTTTGGGCCACTTTTAGTTTTAAGTGCTCAACTGGTATTTCTATTTTGGCCAATTTCTCTTTATTATTCATGAACATATTTATGAACTGTCTAATACAGCTTATAGCTGTATTCATAAATTTTTTGTTTTGGTAACTGTGATTTTTGATAATGTCTTTATCATGAGTATTTTAGAGGATATGAGCCAAAAACAATCAATATATCCACAGATCATAATAGTGCATATATCCAGGTGTCTCAGTAAGTATTTGGTTCACATATATGACATAAGGGAGTTGTGTATGTATTTTGGATTGAAGATAAATTGGCTTAATTTATTTCCCATTCTTATTCACTGGTCTCTGAGATAAGCAAGGATTTATGACTTTTTATGGGATTTCTACTTATTATAACTATTTTTAATAATTTAGTTTTGACAATTATTATTAAAATAGGCTTGATAATATTTTTTATGCCATCTTTGGATATTTAATAATATATAAAAGGCTCAAAAAGGTGGTTCAGGTAAAGCAGGGTTACAATCTGAAAGAAATTCAATCTCAACATGATACCCAGAATGAATTTGTTCATGAATATCCATTTTTGGATCACCTTAAATCTTTTAGAAATTTATTGCATTAGGAGGGTAAATCGTGGATTATTTATCTTTCAAATTTATACTACTTGCAGACAATATTTGCCAAGTGATATATCATATAGCTCTCAGTGATTTTGGAAGAATATTTAAAGGTATTATGTATGTATTTTGATTTAGAGTTTTTGAAGAAAAAAAGCTCTTGTGATAAGCTTTATTTTACTGATTCATAATTTGAATGTATTTAAATTTCCAAATTAGTAAGTTATTCCCTATCAAATTACAACACTTATTTATTGAGATATTGAATTATAAAAGAATACATGGCTATAAGGATACAATTAAATTTTCAAATGAGAAGCTCACCATAAATTATTGATTCAACCAATTAGTAAGTGTGGTTTATTCCAGAGAATTCATTTGAGATCATTATTAGCTTAAGTGAAAAGTAAACTGGGGTTATTGCAAGCTTTTAACAAGATAAATCAGATATGTATTTCTAGATCAATTATTTTGAAATGATTTTTAAGGTCTATGGATTGTTCTTGTGGCCTTTCCCATTACTGGAATTTTAAATTTAATAATTCTATGATGGATTCTTTTTCTGTTCAAATCTGAGAAATATTTCTGTTGTAAGATAAAATAAAATAAAATCTTTGATACAGATCATTGACAAAATTAGCTTAAGAGTTGCTATTTTGCAATCCATTAAATATGAGAAGCTTAATTAAAAAATTTGTTTTAATGAATCCTTACTCAAGAATTCTGTTTCAAGAATATTCAAAACCAATGAATCAAAGTATCAAAAAGAAAAAATAAGCATTTCTTCTTAAACAGGAATTTGGGTTGTATTTATTAATTATAAATCTATGGATAAAACTACTTTTAATAAAATTCAATAATATAATTGATATTCTCAAATGATGCTATAATAGAATAGCAGAAATTTTCCGATACATATCTTATTATTCTGTTAAGATTATTTCATATGTAATTTTGGGGGGTTTCAAAAGGGATAATTTAATTATTGATAATTAATTAGATATTAAATAATTCACCAGGGAAAATTTTGCATCAATTTCTGGAAATTAAATTGACATCACACTTCTGTAAATATAAAATCTGTTTGGGGTGAGGTCAGTGTCACACTATTTTCTATGGATTCTTTGGTCCGCATCACATCTGTGTCAAGAAAATATCAATTTTAAAATATTTCACATGAGTATGTTTCTGAAAGTAACAAACCTTCATGAATCACCATTATCACGACAGATAATAATGGCATTCACAATATTTGAGTAATTACACCTTTGGGGGATTACAGAATTATTAGTGAAGTATGTTACAATCAAGCAATTTGCCATGCCCATTCTAAAAGAAACTTTGGCTTACCCATTTCTGGCCGATTATCTATGTAATATGCTCTTCACACACTATAGTATACCATGACAGTTAAGCTGAACAAAATTTCCAGTTTTTGGTAATTATCTATATGCAAGATAATGAAAATATTATGAAATTACCTTCAAGGAAAATAATAGTAAAGTTAGCATGAAAGGACACAAATTATATATATTTATTGAGTAAATTTGACCACATTTTTACTTCAACAGTGTCATCACACTGAAATATCCAAAAAATTATTGTGATGGACAGTACTCAAGTAAAAGGCATTTTTCATTTTCTCTGTAAATATTTTTTTAATATGATTTAATATAAGAAATCGGGTGATTATTAGAATCAGAATGGAAATGAAAATTAAAAACAATAAAGAGAAGAGATTTAGGAATCATAGGACACATAGAAGGTTTGGGGCATGGAACAAAACACCTGTTGAAGTATTAATTTTGGGAAGTTTCATGTATTTTTGCTGTTTGGGACCACCCAAAGAGGGAATAATTGTCATTGAGTTCCTTTAAATAATTAATTGATTAATTTTGAGTATTTCAGTAATTTATTTTTTGAATGGGAAATTCCATATTACATCAACTTTTCTGTTAATATGACCTTCAAATTTCTCATTGGAGCTTCAGAAATGAGAAGTGGGACTGGATAATGGAAGGGATATGGTATTTATTCACCATGAGAAAATTGGCCACACCTGACAGCAGGTGTTGCATTTGGAATTTGACATGGGAGATAGATTGGAGGCAGGTTGGAGATAGAACATAAATGCAATTTAGAAATAGAATTTCTGGAAGAAATTAAAGCCACATATACAAGCCACAAAGTATCAATTCAGTTGAAAAAATAGTAGTGCTTGGTTGGGCTTTCCAAAGCTCAAAAATCTAGTAATACATTATTAAAAGACTTATTTCAATTTACCCTTTTTTTTACTCTTTTGTATTCCTTTTAATCATTTCATTTACAGAAAACTAAACGTTCTGGGTTATTCATTATAGATTGAAGAACATATATATCAGATTAAATTATAATTCTCTTTCAAGCTCACTTATGGGGGCCCATAGATGAATTTTTTTTAATTGGAACCCTTAAAGCTACACAGAAGATTCTGCTAAATGATTAAATGTCTTGGGGAACTAGGGAAATTCTTTACATAAATATCATTAGAAGTATACCCTACCATTAAACTGTTTACTCAAAATGTAAAGTTGTATTTAGTGAGAGATTACATCCCCTATCATTTTCTCTTTTTGAAGGAAGATTTCAATCAAAATGAAAATACACTATCAAGATTTGTGGGAAGAACTAATTTTAGGGAGAGGCCACAAAATTGAGTATATATTGAGATACTATACACCATGTTTTATGACATAAACTTCTTGAGGGGAGGCTTTCAAGATTTTAGATAGATAGTATGAATATTGAAAGTGAAATATTGGCATTTGGTTGTAAAACTTGGGACCTTTTCATTATAAAATTTCACGGCATAAAATAATATCTGATCCAAGATTCCTATCAAAGAACATTGTTAATAAAACAATTTCAAATCTTTATAACAATTCAAAAATTGAATTTATTTTCTTGTTTGGAGAATTTGATAATTTTCTTCATTTTTACAAATCAAGATTTATTGTGTAGATTATTCTGGAGAGAATATAAATTCTGATCCAACCATCTTTACCTAGTGAATTAGATCAATATGTGAAAAACAAAGCTTATTTGGGTGTTATTTACAGTTAATAAATGTAGTGTCTGTATAAAGAAATGAAATGAATATTAAAAAGGGAAACTATTTATGTTTATTTTCAGGAAATTCAATCCTCCTGTATGAATATGGCTAAACATCAATTTCCTCAAAATTTTTATCATTGAAAAACACTCTATCAAGATGGCTTGCTATTTAATGTAATTTTTTATTGTATTTTCTTTATTATATAGGTTCTCCACATTTCAACCTAAATTTTCTTGATATTACTTCCATTTTGTAATTATTATAATATATGGAGAGCCCTCAATGAAGTGAAAAAATCAACACTGTTAATATACTTTTTTATGGAAACCTGTCAAAAGTGGCTATTCAGAAATTCTTAATCCCATGAAAAAATGTTCTTCACAAAAAATGAATTAACTATCTATATTAATCATGAATTAAATTCTTTGATCACTGAGACTATGATAGAGATTTTCAAATAAATCTATTTTGAAATTAAATTCTTATTCTGTTGAAGCTATGAAAATCAAGACAATATAATCAATCCAAATTCTAAAGATATTTGTATAGGCTTGAAGGTAAAACAACTTCTTTGATATTTTTTTGACATGATAAACTTCTTTATGGGAATATAGCTCTTGGAGATTAAGTGAACTGGTCCAAATTTATGAATCAAAAAACTCTTTTTAATTTCTGATTGATAGTATTGGAAGCATATTGAATTCAATATATACTCCTATTTGGATTTCAACTATGTTTTTGAAACAGAAAAATTATTTAAATTTATTGTTGAAAGATAAAACAGAAACACAAAAGCCACAAAAAATATGTTGAAAAATTTCAGAGATACCTCAAAACAATGAAGTAAAAGAGAATTTATGAGAGGTGAATCAAGCTTCCTTTCATCATGACAATAAATGTTCTTTTATATTGTTTGGAGAAAGTAAATAGCAAAACCTACCTTTCTGCTACTATAAAACATTTTTTTTTATTTTTTATTGCATTTTTCTTAGTTTTTTCATTCATGTTTCATGATGATAAGTTATTGTTATTGTTGATAACTTTTTTATCTTTAGTTTTTTGTTTTCATTTTTCTGAGTTTTTTCTCATATTGTTTTGAATTTTTTTTTACTTTTAATTTTTGTTTTTCAATGAAAGTTACAATAGGAGTCCTTTGCAAGTACTGCTACTGTAATATGTTTGCCATGTTGAAGTTTTGTTAAATTACAGGAACTTTAATAGCTGCTTATGTAATATTGTGGATGATTGTTAGCAATTTTACAGTAGCTGTCATTAGAGCACCTTTACTGCAATATTCTTGGACCTTTATTGATTTCCTTGGGTAGAAGGTCCTGTATTTCATGGGGACAACTATTTCTCTTTTTAATTGAGAAAAAAACCTTAAAACAAGCCAGAAGAAGGCATTTCTCTTAAAAAGAGAATTTTTTTGTTTTGATAATAACAGCTGATGAGATTTTTCAATGATTTAAAGGAATGAGAATATGAAAAAAAAGGTAAGACTTCATTTCTAGGAATCCTTCTCAATAAATAACAATATAAATATTTCTTCTTTTGTATTTTTTGTAAAAAAATTTCATTCAAAAATATTTTGAAGCCTTTGTCTGTTACCTCTGAGCTTTCAACACTTGGAAGATATAAGAACCAGAAATTTAAATCAATCCAGTTTCTTAAAAAGAGGCTTCAGTTGAAAAGAGCTGATTTTGACATTTGTGAGCCACTCTTTGAAGAAGAAAGAAGAATGGATATTGTTATCAGGTAATAGTAAGTAATTAATTAAGATATATAAAAAAGCTTATCAATTTTTCACAATGAGTTCTCACTATTTCAACCTTTAAAACACTTGAATTGTGTGAATTGAAAACTGATTTTGGGCTCCAATTTTTTTCTTTAAAGATATTCATTTGAAGATGAAAATTCAATGAAAAGAATCTTCATATACTATATTATCTACTTACACTATCCAGATCAAAAAGGGGGGAAATCATGGAGATTCTTTAATATTCCAGTGGCTTGGAAGGCCTTGGAATACTAACAAACAATCAAAATACTGTGTCTAACTTATTTCACAATAATGGCTCAAGATGAGTCCAGGATGGGTCCAAGCTGATTCCCAAATGCAACACATGCTGTCAGGTGTAGCCAATTTCCTCATGGTGATTGTAATGTATTTTTTTGTTTTTATCTATTATTCTTGCATAATTGTTCTATTTCCAGGCAGCTTTGAAATGCAAATAGTTTTGAAAAATATTGTTGGGAAGGGAAATGGAGTGGGACATGTGAGTGTAGCCACCATTTGGCAAGTTTTAGAAAGGGCCAGCTGGTATACACATTGGGAAAAGGCCTAAAGTTGCATTCAATCTGGTATTGAAACATCACCAGCCTGATGCTGCAGTTTAATATGAGTTGACTTGCCCACACTATAATTTTATATTGAGTGATCTGCTAGATAATCATCCCTGATGTGGTAATTCTCATATATCACACTAAAAAAGTATTGATCATTCTTCTTTTCTGCTACCTCATGGGGAGTTTGAATTATATACTGTGCTTGAATTAGAGTAAGTAATCTTTCATGTATCATACAGAATATAAGTGGAACTAAAATAATATCAGAAACGTAATTTTATAAAGCTGCCAAAGAAATGAAAATAATAAAAGCTATATTAGTTAAAGATGTCATACTCTACCACATGATAAGAGAAATTTAAGTTGATGAAAATAAAAGAATATAATAAGTGAATACAGTAAACATATTTGAACATTTTATGAAGAGTCTGGCTAATTTATTGCCCACCATTCTCAAATTTCAAGCTTACAAGATGTGCTGAGATGAAATAGAATCAGATTTAAGCTCGTGAGGACGATAACATAAAGTATTGTGATGAAGAATGATTGATAAAATTAAGATATAATTGCTGATATGAGAATGAAATCAAAAATGGTTAAAGGGTGAAGTTAAATTTGGATGAGCTCCTTTTAGCACCCTGAGTTTGTATTGTGCATGCACAGGATGAAACTCTCTTTCTACTACCATTATTTGCTCAGTTTAGTTTTCATCAAAGCCGATTTTCTTTTTATTAATTCATTGTTATTTCAAGATAACGTTTGTGCTTAAAAGTTCAGTTTTGGAGCCTGACTCATTCATGGATGTCCCTTGTTCAGCGAACTGATGCTATAAAGTGATTCAAAGTGAAAGCTGGAATAAGCATCCTAACGTGGCAATCTGGACAGTATATTTGCTAAGTGGTTTCTATCTCTTTGACCAACTCGTGATTCCTCACAAGAAGATAGCTAAGTCGTTCAAATTCTCCCTTGATTATTGCAAAATTCAACAAAAATATCAGAATTTTTGTCTACTTTCAGAGAATAATAACACAAACAATATTTTGTGTCATCTGAACACTATTATCATGCAACATCACTGCAACATTGGCGCGACGTTGCAAATGCAACATCAGGCCTTTTCCCAATGTGAGCTCTGGCTTTGAAGACTGGAAGTAGAAATGTCCTGGGTTCAAGCCACAGCAAGGAAATACTTTCAGTCAAAATTAAGAACTCTGGGAAAATGGAATTTCCGGAAGTTTTCAGTAGTTTTGGGAAGATTTAGAAATCTTAAAGAAGAATGCAGATCAATGAAGAATACAGAAATTCACTCCTATATGTATTTTCCAAAAAATGTGAAACCTAAACCACAAGTAAGCCCTCAAATACCAGAAAATGATGATACAGCAAAATCACCTGACTGATTAGTAATCAATCAAGTAATGAATATGGATAATGGCTCTGAGGTCCAAATTAAGTTTTGGCTGTATTTAACAGCTACATGTCAGAAACCTGTCATGTGAACAAGGGAGATAAAAATGGATTGATCTGATTGGTTAGAAACCTTTTACATAAATATGAACAGTTGAGTGAAGGAATCTGATTGGTTGGAAATCTATAGTGGTGTTCACATCACATCACATTTATCCTAGAGATCCAAAATTAAAGTTTGCACTGCTTTATACAGCCACCAGAGGCTGAAAATTTCCAAGTCCCCTGTTTTTTGCACTCCTATGGAGGGCCTCACAAATATAAATAGATGAACTCTCTCCTAATATTTCCCTTTTCCACATCTAGAAATTATAACCTGAATTTGTTTTTTCTGATGACTCCTCTAAGCGGTTATACTAGAAGTTTATTTTGATAAATTAAGCCCAGTATCTGAGGCTCTTTGTTGACAGATATCAAGAGAACCAATATTGTGAAAGGACTTTATTTCATCCCTCACTATCAGGTAGACTAGTAATTGATTCAATTAGCTAGGAGCTTGAATCTTGAAGCTCATGGGCAAGGTGTCCCTGAAGTTTAGTATTTAAGCCTTAAGAATAATTTTTAGAGAGTTTTACAAGAAAACCATTACCCAAAAGTACTTTCTTAGGATTTAAAATCAAGTTACATCATTTTAAATTATGTTTTAGTTAGTTTTTGCTTTAAAATTCCCCAAGAGGGTAAATTTCTTTAAAAAAGAAAAAACATCACAAATGGAGTAATGATACTACTTTTGAAAGAAAAGTGGATCTGTATTTATTAGTTCATACCTAATAAATTATCATAAAAGGAAAGAAAATAAAACAATCAAATTAAATACTTTAGTGTTTAGTTGAAGTTAGTATTGAATCTACAGCACTTAGCTAGTAGTCTTATAAAGAACCCAGAAGAAATTACACAATTCATCCTTACAAAAGAATGCAAAAAATACCATTGAATTACCCATAACATACCTTATTATTAATTCTTATTGAAGTATGGGCCTATCCACAACACCAAAGAGGCATTTAATATATTTCTATCAATTTAAGTCTGTAATTTTATCAAATTGAATATTATTCTTGTTTTATTTCTTATATATACTTCAAAATTCATCTATAGAAGTTTTGTAGTTTGCGTATTATAAATATTGTTGTCTTTTAATGTTATTTTTATCATTATTTCTGTATATTGTTGTAAAATTATTTGGTTTAGTTCACTCAGCCTTCTGAAACTTTTGAAAAATAATTTATTTGTTAAGGTTTTTAATAACCATTTTTTGAAGTATAGAAAATTCTGATTAGATATTTTTGAGTAAAATATTTTCTGATAAATCCACTATCAATAATAAAATTGATTTGGTGAAGGAAGTAAAGATAGCTTATCATATTAGGAAGGGAAGTCTAGATTATTCTTGCACACAAGAAGAGAAAGGTTCACAATTCAAAACAGAAATTCAAAACTGTTTACTTGTAATTTCCCCTTCCAGGTACTGCCTCATTTTTTCCCACACACAGAGGAGTTCTCACAACACTCACAGAACAGATTTACTTACACATTTCTGGCTTATTATCTTTACAGTTTGAAATTCTCACAATCATTGAAGAATTGGCTTACCAACCAATAGCGGATCATCTCCAAAATTTACTGCACTAATGCGCATGGCAGAATATAATTATGCATTACTGGCTGATCATCTTTGCAATTAGCCAAGCTCATGCTCATGAAAAAATTGGCTTATGCAAAGCTGGCTTATTGTTTCTTCAATTTAACATGCTCGTTCTCATTGAAAAATTGGCTTACGCAGTGCTAGCCGATCATCTCCCGCAGCTTCTGAGCCATAATGGCTTTTCCATGGGCTTGAAGAACTGTTAGATGGAATAAATCAAGCTATTTTTTACATGCATTCTCATGAAAAACTTTCTGTGAATGTGTTTTCAAAAAATTATTTCTGTAAATTACTAGGCTTTCAAAGCTTCTCTATGCAGGCTGAAAGGGCTATTAGTACTGTACTTTACTACAAAAATATGGTGCATATCCACCAATCTCTTATGCTCACACTCATGAAAAATTTGGCTCACACATCATTTCCATTATCCATCAAAATACTCATAAACCAAGTGATGAACCACAGGTTTTTGTGGCATGTGAATTAATAATTAGTTGCTTGAATCACACCCACATAGAAATTAATCACGCAATTAGTATCTGACTCTTCAATGGCAATTAACAGTGTTGGAGCTTTTGTGTGCAAGTACTTTATTTCAAGGCCTTCCTCTTCCACCTCATCCTTGATTCCCAATGAATATTTTTCTCCCTCCATGAGAAGTAAATGAGGTCCCATTAACTGAAATACAGAGGAAAATATGTATGTGTGAAATTTCAACATATTAAATTTTTGAATCCATGGGGTATGTTGGCATGTTGGAATACATGATCAACCCAATCACACCAATATTCCCAGTTGTAATTCCCCCCAGAATGGTCCGGAGGCCAATGGGTAAGGAATTTCAATGGAAATACTCACCATGTTCTGGCTAGGGCTTGAACAATGATTTTTTAAAATTAAATTCTGATAAGTGGACTATTTAAAAATGGAATTGATTGGTTTTTTCACCCACAAAACCATTTTATTTCATATCATTCAAATGGAAGACTTTGCTCAGTCCTTACCTCTTGGGGGGTTGAATAGTAAGAAATGACTTTATTAGGTTTTTCACAGCAAAGTGATTGAATTCAAATAATATTAAATAATATGCAACAATGTCACTTTCCCGTATTTCTTCACAAAGCCAATTTGGCATACAAATTCAAAGTAAAATTCACATTTATGGAAGGTTCCAAGGTTTTTAATGGGAAGGGAATTGCTTTTGGTGAGCCTGTGGCTCTAAAATCATTTTATTCCAAAACATTAGCTAGATAGTGAACTAATTTAAGGTCTAATACCACTGTTTTGTTTCCATAACACTATCTGAATATCTGTAATATTAATATTATCTAAAAAATATTAAATCAGAAATATTTTCAATGTGATTTATTTCCCCAAATTTCAGATTTCTTACCTTTTTTCTTAAATTTTTTATGTTATCTTCTAAAGTTTTCACTCAAATTATCAATCAAATTGTAACCATAAATTTACTCAATAAACTACCTACCAAATGCCTCAAGCAATGAAAATAAATGCAAGATTTTAAGCACAATTAAATCAATCAACAACTTCTATTCCAAAGATTTGAACTGTATCATCTTATATTGAAAGTAGGAGTTAATTAGGCATTGAAGGATAAATGATGGCACCTGAGTATGATAAAGATTCACCAGCTCTTCACAAATTTGAGCAGAATTCCAATTTAAAGATTTTCAATATCTGAAAATGAAATAATTGCTTGATAGCTTTTATTGCATCTCAGCTTCCAAGCTCCCAAAATACTTTTTTGAAAATGTATGGGAATGAAAATACTGTTGAAACTTGTGCACAAACAGAATATGCTGGATAAGATGAGGCAATCCTCAGTGGCAAGGTTGAAATTCTATCAAAGGAACAATTTGTTTCAAAAATAATGCAAACCATTGCAAGGTTGAAAAAAAGAAAAAATAATAATAAGATTCCTTATTATTTATTTCAAAAGATTGGTGAAGCAATGAGCCTCCTAAAGATGTATTTGAATTTTAAGTCCATTCTTAATTTCATACAGACTTAAAAATGTCAACTAATTACAATATATTTGATAGGTATGGAGGTGAGAAAATCTCAAGTGGTTATTGGAGTTTCAGGTAAAAGACTAAATATTAATTCCACCAAAACAAACAACAAAAAACACCATACCTTTTAATCCACAAACAATTCCGTTTATTAAAATGAAAACATTATTAATATGGAAGTTGACAATAAATTTGATGAAGGTCCATAAGCTGAAACTCCCTGAGACTCAATGAGATAATCAAAAATAAAACCCCTCCTTTCTCTCCTCAAAATATTGAAGCATCCCAGCCATTTTAGAAGTGCAAAAATAATTCAATGGGTGGAAATATAACTGATATAATAACTGAACCTGAGCCTGACATTTCAAATGCAGAAAATAATCAAGGGATATTTTTATCACTAATCAAAGATTTTGGGAATATTTTGAATTATAATTCTAAGATTACTCAGGAACTATGGAAAATAGGGATTTCTAATATCAATGGTATTTACAAACCTCAATGGGAGAATTCATCAACCAATGAGTCTGATACATTCCTGGCTGTTTATATTAAGGTGATCAGCAATTGAGGGCTTAGAATTTCAGCCTGTTTTCAAGAGCTTGAGAATTCAGTTGATTCTTATATTAATGAATTATTATGAATGATGATTTGGATTTTTATTTAAATAATATACATTTAGCTTTATAGGATTGTATTTTTTTTAGGAAATCAAAATGAATGCATTTTCAAGTTGCAACATTTGGAATCTCAAATTGATTAAGTAACCAGAAAGAACTCCTGATAATCTCCCAAAATCCAAACACAACTTCTTCAAAATGGTTCAGAGCCTTCTTTAGCTCTTCAATCTGATTAAAACCTTTTTTCAAACATTATCTTTGAGCCTATTAGTTTAGTTTCATACAATGTGATTGCACCCAAGCCATATGTGGTGCCAGCCAAAGATCCTGCTGAACATTTGGGTACTGGAATGGGGAGCAGTTGAATATCTTCCTTCCTTCTTGAGTATATAAAGAAACATGCAACATATATTACCATTGAAGGTGGAAGGGGCTGAAAATGAAGTTTTTACAAAACCACACAAGAAATTGGAGGATATAATGGATACAGTAATTCAGCTTAGGATTGCATAAAAAGGTGTAAGTGTATGGCAGAAAGGCACACTCATGGCTTCAAAGAACAATGACGTGATCCAAGATATATAGGCATGTCACAAGAGTCTTGGAATAAATCAAATTTTAAGCGGTATATTAGCTTAATTCTGTGTAGAGGGTTTTTTTTAAATGGTATAGTCAGAGGACTGGATAACAAGCTCATTGAAAGGGACTTTACCTCTCATGAAAGTTTCCAAAAATATTTAAGAGGGTAAAAATTTAGTAGAGCCTGTGTGGCTGCATACCAATGAAGATATATTCAGCTTACTGAATGATAGTTTCTTCTAATGAGAATCTTTTTAACCCACTGTATCTCTTATATCTGAATTTCCATGATGCTTGGGTGGAGAAATGAGGATTTGGTCCAAATGAAAGGGTCACATTAACTGTACCCAGGTCAGCTAAGCATATGAAAAATATCAATTAATTTCAATCATCTCTTCATCAAACAGATTATAATTTAATCTAAGAAATATGATAAATACTTGAATACTTTTTACTACCTATCCATCTGCTTACCTTGCAGAATGAATATAAGGAAAGAAATTATTGTACAGTGGAATACCTGCATATAAAATCCCAACTCCATAAATATGCACAGATTTAAGTGAAGTGGTTTCATTTTATCACACACTGAGTTATTGCATGAGTTTGATATTAACATTTACAGAATGTCACTTTCCAGCTATAAGTCGAATTAAGTCTCCCAATATTATATGTTGGGGAAAAAATACATAGCCAAAATATTATCTTAATAATCCCAGTATATAGTTTAGAATAATACAAAATTATTTGGAGATTCATTATTAATGTCATATCCATGTAGATATTTCTCCCATAATGGGCCAAATAACAGTACATAGCTCAAAACGAATCCATGGGAATTTACCAAAAAAGGCTGGATGACTTATGTGTAGCTGGGCCTGCTAAGGAATTTCTGTGGGGCCCATGATTTAATTTCAAAAGTTTGCAATATTTAAGATGGCTTAATGTTAATTCTAACTGATAAAAGCATAAATTGATAAAACTGCATAATTCATTAGCCATTTCAATGGATTTGGGTCAGGAAAATTTGTTTCCTGATTCACAAAATTCAAAGGCAATAATTTATTGTCAGCAGGAAAAACAATAATCACAGACCTAATACAAGTCTAGCCAACTATCATAGTCCATCCAGAGGTCATTATTCATCGGTTTTTATCAAATTTTCCAGCTGGAGGGTGTCATTCAAAAAAGGAATGGAGTGTAAGAAGGAACTTTCAGGGTACCATTGGGGGGAGTAAGCAAAGTGTGATTTGCTTGTTTATTTTCAAGGTTAATATCAATTTTCAAGAATTCATGTAGTACCCTCATTCAACCATGTGGAATGAAAGTTGTTTTTGTTGGTTTGGATCAAGCCAATGCCCTGTGGGTTCCAATAGGGCACTCATATTTATGTTCAGGATAAAGATCATTGGGACTGGTGGATTGCACATGGGAATCAAGAACTTTTGATCAATCAGTTCTATCAAGGCTCCAAAGAAGCACTTTTCCCAAATGGTAGTTGCTGGGATCTGATGACTTGATTTTTCCTTTAACCACTTGTTACTAGGTGAATATTTGGCAAGATAAATCAGTAAAAAGGGGGGAAGAAACAAGTCTTTTCATGGACTTGACCAACATAACAGATATCCATGCCAATATCAGCAGATATAACTGCAGGTAAATTTCAAAGAACTGATTATTTCACTAATAAGAAACACATCAACTTTTTCTGCATTTCTATTTTCACTTCAACTGGAATACTCATTTCCCTTTTTAAATTTATATTATTTGCAACAATGAATGATTTCAAGATCAATCAATCCAATTAATTATCTCAGTTTTTTGTTTTGAAAAAGGTATTTTACAGACCCAATATCAAAAGAAGTGGCATTCCTTGAGGGAGTTTTTTTTGGTATTGGTTGGTGCAAATTCATGAAAAAGTACAAAAAATTTGGAATTTATGGAAGCCTTGGTAAAATTGAAGGATCAAAAGAAGACTGGAGGTACCAACATAAAGCTCTGAACTTGGTGGGGTTCATTTTGAGTCAATATTAAAGATAAGCTGGGGATGATTCATTTGCAAGGTTCTAACACACTAAAAAACATTATGGGTCCCTTCCTTTGATCAAATCAACTATGATGAGCCCAAAACTTACAAAAATCAAGGGGGGTTGAGTTCTCTTCCACTTTTACTTTCACCTTGAAAATATTTAATAATTCACCTCATGTTGATAATGATGTGTCACTTTATGCTTCAGGATGGTGGACTGTAAAAGCATTGTACTGGGGTAAATTTGTTTTCACAAATCAGAATTTTTGAATTGATCTATCTAAATTTCATGAGCTCATTTGGGTAGTTTGGGGAATTAGTAACTTCTTCCATTATACTTATCTATAGCTGGAAAACAAACTCTTGACTTTAGTGGTAATGTCCACTCAATGCTCAAACATGTTAAAGAAAATCCAGGGGTATTATAAAAATGGTGAGGGGACTGGCTATCAAATTGCAAATGGTAATATAATCTCACCCCAAGTCAAAAAATGAAAGTTTTTTGGCATAATATTGGACAATAAGTGTTGGGTAGGGGGTTTGAAATGGGATATTGACTTTTAAAGGCTGTCCCCCACATGGCAGTCCACATTATAGAAAATTAAAAGTGAAAACCCATGGCATTATTTATGTAAAGTGGCATTCCACTGTAAATAATGTTCACAAATTCATTTAATCAGTGTATAAGCACACATATCACTCTCTTTCAATAATGGGACAAGTGGGTGGTCAAGCGGAAAAGTGTGAGATACCTCTCATTACAGTTGTATGCCACATTTCCACATGAAGAAAAGTCAGATGATTATTGAAGTATTCAGGTGTCCATACACATCACACACCAATTCTCACACATGTCAGGTACCTTCCATGTGCTCATGGTGCACCAAAATCCTTATGCACTTTAGGTGAATTGCATTTGAAACTTTAACATACAAGTGCTTGTGCATCTCAGGTGGATTTCATGTGCTCTTCATGAAGTTGAATGCTCATTCAGTTTTGGTGTATTGAACTTTCAAGTGTTGCACAGGAGTTCATCCTGTGGAATAATGAAACTGTTGTGAGCTTGTCATCATTCAAAGCTTTAGCGGCCAATCAGGTGGCAAAGTGGACATGTGTAAAATGGATGCAGCCAGATCATCATGTGTATGACTACCACTCTGTCATGCACATGAGTCAATACACAGAGGTGAAAATTGGATTGATAGCTGGAACAAGAAGGTAACAACCCCTTCTGTCTAGTGGGGATTAATTCCAAAGAACTTTGATTGATTCTTGGGTAACTCATCATGTACTACAAGAACCTAACATAATATTTTTATTATCACTTATTGCTAGATAGATACTAAACATTCAGATTAGTATATCTCCTAACAAATTTTGGGAGACACAATTTTGTTTTACAGTGAATGTCTCACAATATGGGACAATGGATATGTAAAATCAGAAAATCTTTGTTTATTGCTGTTTTGAGATCTTAAAAAAAGATTTTCACATAAATATAAATTTTAAAATGTATCTTTTTGGGCTCTCAAAACACAAGTCACTCAAGAAAAGGATTATTTTCACTGTTTATTACAAGAAAATACAGCAAGGATTCAAAGAAAGTTTGACATTTGAAATATTTTGAGCTTCATTAAAACCATTTTATTAATATGATTGTATTTAAAAAATAAAACAAATGAAAATAGTACTACAATTAAATGTTTTGAGTCAAATTTGTAACAACCTCCATTATTTTGCCCTTTGAATACACCTCCAATGCATTTCCAAGGAGTGAGTCAAGTCTTTCCTGAAATTCATGATGCATCTCATTTTGATTAGTGAGATCCACAAAGGGAATAATTTTAAGAAATCAATTATTCTCCCTCAAGAGTTGGTTAATCACTTTGTGGAAAAAGGTGCAACAAATAATGAGGTTGGGTTGTAGATTGGTGAATTCCTGAAGAGCCTCATTATGGTAGTATCAAGTGCCTTGCTCTGAGGGTTCAATGTGTCAGGCAGATGAAATTATTAGGATCTCAAAGGATGGGAAAGGGGAAAATCCTTTTGTAATTGACAGGGGGTAGAATCTTGGTCAAAGCAATAGGGAGGATTTTCCATGGAGGAAGAAATGATGGGAAGGGGGAGGGTAAATCCTACTGGAATATTTTCAATGATGATGAAGGATGGTGGAATGAATGGGAAGGCTGGAAATACTGTAAGGACAGGTGAATTAAAAAAAGAAAATACTTACTATATTTTACCTCTGTTGAGCTCATAAAATCCACCTCAGGTCCAGGATCATAATCATTCTTGGTTTCATGCAACGGCACTTGTGGTTATTGTGCTTGAATTGGTCCTGGAGCTGATAGGGTGGGCTCATGAATCGCCACATCATCTTTATGTGATGTTTCTAAATTAACAGTAAGGAATATTACTCACCTTGAAGCTGAAGATTAAAGTAAAAAACAATCACTACTTCCTGCAGAATGAATATTCTGACCATCAGGTACTTCCTGAGCCTGGTGTGGGCTTCCATGGAGTCTGTTCAAGGGGAAAATGAGGGACAGGGGCTTCCTGTCTCAGTGAATTAAGTGGTTTTTTTCTGTGGAAGATTTGGATGAGTTAGTATAATTGGCTCAAGATGTATGAGCCAAGTAAATGAAATTAAGCTTACTTTGGAATTTCAATCCCAATTGTGATAATACATGATGACAATCAGCCCAAGCTCAAATATACTCTCTCCATAGCCATCCTTTATCAGGAGAAAACTTCCTTCAATCCAGTCAAGAAGTTAAGTGACCATCAGATGGTGGCCTGGGAGGTGGGGTGAACAGATCAATACTTAAGAGAGCTGGGCAAATCATTTGGGATTATTCCTGATGGCCTGTTTGGGGTCCCAGGTTCCATTCTTTCTTGCAAATACTTTAATCATTGTCAACAACAAAAGAGTCCACACAAGAGAGTCTTGGGTGTCATCTCTTATGGCCAATCAGTTAATTGAGATTTTCTGTGCACTGTTACACAGCATCTGGAGAAGGAAAATCAAGTTATTGTGTGATCTGTGAGTATAGCTCAAGATAAAAGGGATACATACAATGTATGATTAAGATGAAGGCCAATCAGAGAGGTTTCAAAGCTCTGAAAAAAACAAACCCAAAGTATTGAGTATTAATAAGGTGTAGATAAGATCAATGAAAGATTTCAATTAGGGAAATGGAATAAATTGAAGCATTAAACGGGGTGCTGTATTAATTAGAAGTGAAAGACAAGCCTAGTAGATACCATTGTGATATAAAAGAGAGTTTAAAAAAGTGAATACAAAGCTGAATACACCCCTGGATATGAGATGTGGGTGAAGAGTCAGAAAGTGGAATGGGTGGGAAAAAAGGTCATGTGAGGTTATTATGGTCTTTAAAACCATAGTTAAGCTAAGTCATGTGCAGAAGCTACAGCAGCTTCTATTGTCTTGGGTTCTTGTAAGCTCATTTTCAGATGTTACTGTGGAAGACAAAGGCAGTTCCTGTGTAGTAGAGTGCAATGAAGGGGTGGTCAGTTTGTATGACAATTGAATCAATTCTCATACTCAGTGGATCCATAATGGCCTCAAAAATCCACCTTTGGGTGAGCTTTTGTGACCCAATGGTGAAATTCATGGTGGCTAAAATCCAAAAATTCTCCATTCAGAAGGGGCCATGTCATCTCAGTCAAAGGCATTACTGAAGTGAGTATACCACTGAAGCAGGTGTTGTGGGAACTCCTCTGCATGTGGGATAAAATGAGGAAGTACCTGGAAGGGGAAATTACAAGTAAACAGTCTTGAATTTCTGTGTGGGACTTGTAACCTCTGCTCTTATTGTGTGCTATAATAATCTAAACTTCCCTCCCTAATCTGCTAATTTATTTTTACTGAGTTCACCAAATCAATTTTATTATTTATAGTGGCTGGATGAGGAAATATTGTACCCAAAGATATCTAATCAGACTTTGCTCTACTCAAAACTATGGTTATTTAATACCTTAACAAATAAGTTCTTTTTAGAGCTTTCATCAGTCTGAGTAGATTCCACGAAATAATTGTACAAAAATATATAAAATAATATAATAATAAAAAATAAATAAATAAATAAATAAATACATAAATAAATAAATAAATAAATAAATAAATAAATAAATAAATAAATAAATAAATAAATAAATAAATAAATAAATAAATAAATAAATAAATAAAAGTAAACATAATTTTATAATACAAAACCACAAAATCTTCATTTCTTGATAATTCTTGAGAAAATATAGAAACTCATAGCTGAAGTGACAACAATCCTAAATTCTCTGAAATAATAATCTTAAAAAGGATAAAAAATATATTTCCAGCCCTTTTTGATGTTATGGATAGGGTAATACTCCAATAATTGTTAATAATATAGTATAATATGGGTAATCTAATGTTATTTTTGGTGTTCTATTGTAATAATAAATTATGTAATCTCTTTTGGGTTTTTGGTAATAATACTATCTAATTGCTATAGATTCAATATTAATTTCAACTAAACACTCAAGTATTGAATTTAATCTTGTTCTTTCCTTTCCTTTGATAATAATGTATTAGATATTACCCAATAAATACAAATCCACTCTTATTTTAAAATTAGTAAGATTACTCAAGTTGTGCAAGTTATCTTTTAAAACAGGAAGAAGGAATTTTAAAACAAAAACTACCTTAAAACTAATTGAAAATGATTACATTTTATTTTAAAGCCTACAAAATTCTTTTTTGGTGATGGTTAAGAGATGCCTTGGTCATGAGCTTCAATCTTCAAGATCCTAATTAAATAAGCTACTAGTATACCTGCTAGTAAGGGATAAATTAGAATCTTTTCACAATATTGGTTCTCTTCATCTATGTCAACAACAAAACTAAGTTACAAGGCTTAATTTATTGAATAAATTTCTAGTATCACCTACTAGGAGAGGCATCAGAAAAAATAAATTCAATTTACAATTTATAGATGGGGAAAAGGGAAAACATGGGATAGAGGCCCTCTATTTATATCCATGGGGCCCTTCATAGGAGTGCAAAAAACAGGGGAGTTAGAAGGTTTCAGACTCTGGTGGATGTACAACACAGTGCAAAATTGAATTTTGGTTTTGCAGTGGCAATGTGTTGTGACATTACACCAGTCTAGATTTCTGACCAATCAGATTTCTTCACTTCACTTTTCATAATGACATGAAATGTTTCTGATCAATCAGATCAATTCATTCTTATCTCACCTATTCACATGACATGTTTGTGACATGTTACTGTGAAATACAGCCAAACCTTAGTTTTGTGCCCTGGAGCCCTTATCTCCATGTGTTCCTGAATTGATTACTCCTCAGTCACCTTAGAGAATCTCCACCAATGTTGCTAAATAGTGAGATTTCACAGTTTAGCCCCTCCCGCGTCCAAAATCCAGCTCCACCAGCGTTGCTAAAGGCAAATTTCATTTAGCTCCGTTGCTAAAAAAGGACCTTGGGTTGCCAGATTTGGCAACCCTCTAGCTCCCGCGACACTCATCAATTCATGTGAAACTTGCATTTGAAATGTCCAAACCATCACTCAACCACCCCTACTGAATTAGAAAAAAAATACTGTTTCTGTGAAAGTAACAATTTGCCTCCCCAGATACCTACACTGCAATTTTGCATTGCACATCAAGAAGCCATTTTACAGAATTGGGGAGCTATCCGTGAGCTATAGCTCTCAATGTTTAGCAAAACTGGTGGAGATGCTCTTATCTTACTGTATTATGGTTTTCTGGTCTTTGAGGGCTGACCTGTGGGTTAGGTTTCAAATTTTTCTGAAAATACATATAGGAGTGACTTTCTGTATTCTTTATTGATGTGTATTACCTGTACTACCTGTATTCTTCCTGAAAATTCCTCAATCTTCTTAAGTTTCCTCAAAAAATTGATTTTTCCAAATATCTCAATTTTGTGTATGTCCTTGATTTGGCTTGAGCCCATGAAATGCCTACTTCTAGTCTTGAAATACATATGGCTTCCTTACCAACTCTGCCAGTTGGCCTTTTTTGAGACTCCCAAAATGGTTATGACACCCACATGTCCCACTCCTTTTTTCTGCCCAAAAATATTTTTCCAAACCTACTGGCCTTGTAAAGTTGGCTTGAAAGAGGACAATTATGCAAAAATAATAGGTGAAAACAAAATAAAACAAATTAATACATACTACATCCCTTCCAACCTCCGGTCCCACTCTTTGTTTCTGCAGCTCCAATGAGAAATTTGGACATCACACTAATAGAAATTTTGATGTAATATTGCCTTTCCAATTCAACAATAAATTATTTCAGTATTCAAAAGGAATCATTCAATTATTTCAAGGAGCTCAATGATGATTATCCCCTCCTTTGGAGGTTCATAACAGCAAAAATATATGAAAGTTCCCAAAATTAATACCTCAAAAGGTGTTTTGTTCTACACCTCAAACATTCTATGTCCCCTATGATTCCTACAACTATTCTATTCCATTAATTGTAATCCTCATTGTGACTCTTATTATAATGATCACTCAATTTCTTATGATTAAGCATATTAAATATATATATCTTATTTACAGAGAAAATTGAGAAATTTATTTGATTTGGGTACTTTCCATCACAATTATGTGTTGGGAAGTGCAATTGGGTGACACTGGCTGCCATCCTGTGACTCAAAACCAGGGCACAAGCATGACTTCCAAAATACCAAAAATGGATGGTAGAGCAAAATACCATCAAAGCATGGATCTGAGCCAAACCAGATCAAAAGGTATAAAAGGAAGGAGGAAAATCACCTGTTTCTAAATATACAAGTCTCATTATCATAGGAGAAAGAATAACAAATTTATTCTTGCTCAAAGAAGTTGCTGAGCATAAACCTTAACTTTCACCTCCCATCTGAAATCCAGAGATGGAAACTTACTTCAAGCAAATTTGTATTCAAATTCAAACTCTAATTCAGGGATATTCAATAGTACTAGCCAAATTGAGCCAGCACCAAAAATATAGAAGTTATGGCCAAAATAAAGCCAAATACAGAGGAACAAGATAATCACCTCTAATCTAACTTCTACAGTTGAAGTATGAGATACCTAAAGTGGGTTTATTTTAGAAAGAGAACAATCAGGGCTATCTCATGGTTCCATTAATTTCCCCATATCTCATATAGAACAAAAGTTATGGGGCAAACAAGTTCCATACAGATTTTGAGATAATCATATATCTGATTCACTAAAATTGAACATGGCATAGCTTTGCCATATTTAATGTTAAGCATATCAAGTGAGGTACTGCTGTGTAGATCTAATCCAGGGCTACACAATGAACCAACATTGAGCTTAATATCTTAAAAACTGACAAAGGTATAGAAGTTTTAAGGAGAAAATCCCAAATTTAGACCAATACAGCTTTACAGTGGGATACTATCCCATAACTATGATTTTGAGGTTCCAAATAGACAAAGAAGCTTGTTTATCTCTTGATACCTCATAGTTAAGTAAAATACAGAGGTCCATACAGGTTCTGTACAGCTTCTGACACATCAGAAGCACCAGAACACACCTGTAAACTCCATTGGTGAAAGGTTTCACCATGTATAGGGTAAAAATGACAGCTTGTGGTTCCAAAGCCACATTTATAACAACTACCAGTCTGTATTGAGTGTGTAGAACCACTAACTAGCTCACAGTAATGAAAGTTTCACTCTGTGGTTGTGTGAAGAGGTAAACAACCTCTCAGCACCCCAGAAAAAGATAAAAGGGTGCTTTTCCTCACCAGAAGGCCAATCAATCATCCTGTTCTCAATATTCTTACATGGTATAGCTTCTTAAAGAATTTATACCTTTATAATTGAACAGTTATAACTATAATTTTAATTATTGTAGGGTTTATTATTGTAAACCAACAGATAAATACTGCACCCAGGGCTATCAATAGCACTCACCATCACTAAATTCTTCTGTTATATCCCTTTTAACCATCTACTCACTTAATTATGATGATCATTTTTGTTTCACACTCACATTTATAGCTTTTTATTATCATTTTACAGCTATATCATAGAGTCACCCTGACACTGGCAGAGAAACCCTGTGGTCAATTTTCCTCAATAAATATATAATTTGTGTCCTTCCGTGCTTATTTTACTGTTATTTTCCCTCAAAGGTGATTTCATACTATTGGTATCCTCTTTTATATAAATAATTACCATAAAAATAAAAACATTTATTCAGCCAAACTGTCATGGTATACCACAGTGTGCAATAAAGTTCAAAAAAATGTTGGTCAGGCTGTAGTACAAGTGAATCAATTGCTGTGTTCAAGCTGAGACTTTGGTAAAACATTGTTAGATTCACAGAATAATGAGAATTTCATGCATCATTCTCAATCTCACCCCAGTTGTGCCTTCAATATACTATTGTGAGAAGCACCCTAGCCAAGCTGTTTGTAAAAAATCCCAAAATGAATCCTTCAAAGCTCTTGGTGCACCATTGGTAAATGTATGCATACTCAGCTATTGTAATACAGTCATGAGAATCACCTGCGCTGAGATATTGGTAAAACATTGTAAAATCTATGCTTGCTGAGATTTTGGTACACCACCATAATATTCATACAAGCTGAGATATTGGTACACCATTCAAGATGGCTTATTGTCCTCACTTTTGGTATACACCATTGGAGGAAGCTGTGGGGCTGATCTTCTGGTGTACACCAATTCAAGAGCTGAACAAGCTGAGCCATTGGTACAATTTTGTTAAATGAATCTTCTGGATACATCCTTATTAAGGTTAAATATTGATCCAGAATTGATTCTCAAGTCAGATATCTAATGCTAAGGTGAAATCAAGGTAAATAAGTATGATGATATGCATGCAAAGGAAGAATGTAGAAACACTCTGGTGTCTAGCCTTAAGTATTACAACTGGGGGCTCCCATGAGATTAATGAGGAAGAATAGGGTCATTTGATGTGGATTCTGGCCCACACATTCACACACACTAAATGAGGGGGCATATACATATAGACATTGGAAGAGTTTTCTCATGAATGAAAAAACTTTCTTATGCTGGCACAATCACAAGATGGGTGTCTGAATTCCCTGCAGATGATCATACCCATGAGCTATATCAGCTAATATCAATATTCAGTCTTTCAGCTACATACTAACTCTTGGAATTTGGTCATGTCCAAAGGAAAATGAAAAACTCCCCCATTGACTTTGGGAATTCTGGTATCTGTGAGTTCACAAGAGGTTTTTCCTTCACAAAACTAATTTTTGGTGAAATTACACCATACATTAATCACACCAGCTGTAATTTATTGCAATTGTGCTGCATGTAGTATAACCCCCACAGCTGAGGGCTCCTCCCCAACACCACCATTGCATCAAATATTAATTAGCCTCATTTATTTTTATTATAAGCAATTTCCAATGTCACACAATTGAAAATTTTTGCATGTTTTTGTACAGTTGCATACCACTGTATACACATTGTTAAATATTCAGCTCATCTTTTTGATATAATAATTCCAACTTTGGAACCTCCAAGATGCCATAATATGCACTGAACGTATGAGCCATTTGGGTGAACCCATATTCTCACCACCTTGCCCAGATATATGTTAAAAATGAGATATCAAATTTTCATTTTCAAACTGCAAATGATCCAAACTACAATCCATGTGACCACAGGCCAGCCCCATTTTGACCCATTGATGGCTCTCATACAATTTGGTAAGGCCCACATTTCTGAAGTTCATTCCCCTCACCTAAATCTTCCTTATCAGTTTATTTTCCAATTTTCCCATAATGTCAATCCCATCATAGCCGCTTTGCATTGGGATTATTCATATTTGGTTTTAAATTCATAGTGATATATCCTTAGGTAGCCTTCTTTCTGACTAAGAATCATAGATTATCCTAAGGCACAATCAGAAGAATATTTTTATATATATCCTCAATAAGCTTAATGGTAGTTTCTCTCTCCCTGAAAATATTTCTAAAATTTTGATACTGTTCCTTGGTGTGCCATAAATGTTCATGCACTGTGGTTCAGGGGGGAATGAATTCAAAATTGCCAATCCAATTTCACTCAAACACCATTCATTGAGGGAGTATTGATTCCCAATCTGAATGATCATTATTTATCCCAACAGCCTAAAATTGCATTTATGTTTTTTGAAGGGTATCCAAACATTCTATTTCTAATTGAAAGTTTCCAAAAAAAGACTTCAAGCTCAAAATCCCTAAATAATATGATAGTAATTCTCATACTCAATATGCACGTTGTGGTATTCCATACCTGTTCTGCCAAGGCTCAAATCCACAATATTAAAGCTAAAATTTTAATGAAACACAAAAGAATATATATATAAAGAAAATAAATATAAAAGGTGAAAAATACAAAGAAAAGTTTCAAAAAAGAGAAGGGAATTTTATTATAATAGAAAATAAATAATTTTACTTGAATTCACATCAAATTTTATCTATAGTCACATATTCCCCCAATCCAATAACATAAATGATTCTCTAGATATCATGGATTAAAGAAAAAGAATAATACTATACACTCCATACTAGGTAAAAGAATATGCTTAAAAATAATGAATCTTGTTTTGATATTCAATATGAATAAACATTTGTAAAGCTACATAAGTGATACAATTATGCTAACAAGATCATGTGTTACATCTCTTGACATAAAAAACACTTACATATACATTGACATAGTTTTGCATTATTAAATCCTCACTTGAACTCCCATAACCAAAAACTACAGGAATCATTTACAAACTGAATTTTACATAAAAAAAAACAACTAAGTACAGATTAGGGCTGTGCTGAAGAGAAATAAGGTTACTAGAGATAATAATACAGCTTAAAAAAGAATGGCACAATCAGCCAAGAATATGGTGCAATATCCTGATCATTTGACAACATTTTGAATTGAACTACCAGCAAAATTCTCTCAAGGCCATGCATAATAAAAATAAAGTTTATTTAAAATATTCGTATAATTCAAAAAAGTATGGTGCAATCAACCAAACATGTGGTACAATATCTTAATCAAATGGCACCATTTTCAATTTACCCACCAGAAAAAATGTCTTAAGGTGGTATTTTTTCTTAGTCTCTTGTTTTTGCAAGGCTCTATGGAGGGCCCAAAAAGTATAAAAAGAGGGCTTCTCTCCCTTTTTTCCCCTCATTCTTCTGATTTGGACAAGAATCTTGAGGATCAATCCATCCTTCCTCTAGTAGGATAATCTAGAATTATATTTAGAAGATAAGTAGCAAGGCTCAGTATCTTATAGTATTATTTATGATTAATTAACAACAGATATTTATAGTATTTATGAAAGAGTTCTGATATTATTTAATGGTATTACCATTATGGTAGTAGTGCTGAATTAGTGTTTGAGGATATTATTATTAGTTATATTATGAAATCTATCAGTAACCCTTCTTTAGAGAAGGGATAACATCTTATCCTTATACCTTATATCGTAGCCTTTATTGATATGTTGGATTATATTTATATTTATCCTAATAGTGCTATATTACTATTGTGTTATTTATATATTACCCTTATATTAATAAGAGCCACCCTTATACAATTATCTTACCCTTAAATTGTTTTATTTATACTCACAGTATTATTAAATCACATTTAAAAGTCTTAATTATCTATGAAGATTATTATTAATATTAATAGTGATCTTAAAAAATAGTCTTTAAATATCCTAAGTATTGAAAGAAGGAATCCCAGAAGAACTCATCAAAAATAATTATACAATAAATAAGAAGCTAAGCAAACCTCAATTTTTAAGCAAATATTAACTATTACCATTAGCATCATAGTGAGCCTTTATTGAAAGACTGATAGAGACTACTGAATAAAGTCTCTAATTGAATATCCAAAAAACTAAACAGTTTATTTGTGATCTCTTTAAAAAGGGAATCTTTTTCAGTATTTTAGAGGGGCAGCTGATACACCTTAGCACCCATGGTTAATGGCTAATTCTTGGATTCAAAACAGACTCACCAATCATTTACCCCTCAAGGTACTTCCTATCATTTATCCCACAAGAAAAGGAGTTCCCACACCATTCCACTCCCACATCTGTAGATTGAAACTCAAATAAACCTTTGTATCCAGCTCCCTCTTCTTTTCCATCCAAGGAAAACTAATACAATTACCCAGTGTATTAGACCTTCCCATGATAAACCCTCCAAATTCCATAATTGAAGCCCCCCTCCCTCATTGAAAAGGAATACTATCTTTTCTCCAGTATAAAGAAATACCCAGTGGAAAATCTGCTGGTAAAATTTTGTCAACCTCAATTCCTGGATCAACTTTCCATTCCAGGAACATAATTACAAAAAGGGTTGTCAGCTCATTCCAATTCCTTTCTTCCAATACACCTCTATGTGGCCTCCTTGCAGATTATATGGGATTAGGTAGAGCAACAAAGGAAATTGAGCTCATTACCACCTATAAAGCGCATATGATTACTAACCCCCAAAATTCCACACCCAACTCTCTTAATCCCCAGCTCGAAATCCAAAATCTCAAAACATATTCAGCCTTGAGCACCGCAAGCTGAAATCCACCATGGCCCTACTTTTTGCTCATGGTCTGAGGCCAAAACTTTACAATGTGATATCATCATGACCTCTTGCAGTACTTTTATACAAGAGTTTGAACAATGAACTCCCTCAAAGTCCTACATTTTCAAACCATCTGCCATTTTATTGTCTTGGATGAAACACCGTAAGTGCCTGCTCTTCAGATATTTAATATTAAGTATTGTATTAAATGACATTTCCCACCTTTCCTAGTTATATCAGCTCTCAATTCAACACCACTCACTGTGAAACTAATAGCCTAAATTCAAACTTTCAAATATGTTTGACAGGAACACCAATTTAAAACACCATAAATGACCTTTTGGGAATAATATCTTTAATCACACAACCCCAGATCTCAGATCAAGATAATTGATCACCTTTCATACTAAATAGGATTTAAAAATGTAGAAATTATATTTTTCATTTGTCATTGTTCCAAACCAAAAAAACTCATCTCAAATTCCTTCCCTCCATTAGCCATCACTATTATCTTCTCCTTCTTAACCCCACAAAGAGGCAAAAATATGATTCATTATATGAAGAATTCCTATAATAAGAATTTTATGGAACAGGGGAATTTTTGAAAGTGTAAATAAGCTCTGGATATTTTGTAGCAATTATATAATGATAAACAGTAACCATGAGAAAAATAGATACACCTGAAAGCAGTTTCTGCAATTGGAAATTAAGATGGGAGATAAACTTGATACAGATTGTGGAAGAGGGCAAAAATTAAATTGAAAAATAGAATTTTTTAAGGAAACTCAAGCCACATATGCGAGCCATTAACTTTGAATTAAGATTCCAACTATCAGGTTTTTTAAGACTTTATGAGCTCAAGATTTCAAATATATATGATAAACAAAGTTTTATATTTCCAGAAATGTACCTTGAGTTATACTTGAACTTGAAGCAATCCAGAAAGAAATATTTATTATTTTGATTTGTGTCTTATAGCTCTTCATGCACATAAAAATATTATATAATATATTATTTCTCCATTTCAAATATGTTGAAAATTGGATGAATAAGTTAGTACTCCTATCACTTTGTCTTCAAGAAACTTCTATTAGGTAGAAGAGATTATTCATAAATGAATTAAATTGTATATTAATCAAGGCTTTATGCAACAGTTACCCTTGATTAATCTGTTTTATCCAACAAAAGTTGTTTTTAAAATAGAAACAATATCCATAAACCTTTTTTTCTCTAATCAGAGAAACAGGATTCAAGAATCCAGAATAAATTCTTACAAGTTGAATTAGGAAGTCGTACCTGAATATAAGAGTAAAAAAAGAGTGAATTTCTGTTCATTATAGATCAGCAGTATTTCATAGTATAAAACTCTCAAGAGGAGCTTTGGACACTTACAGAGGTTAGGTATGCGAATTAAAAGAAAAACATATGTACTTGATTTCATCATTAAGTTATTTTTCCTTCAATTAAAAGAAAATATGTGTGAGATATTCTTGAAGCTAAAACATGGAATTCCTGAATAATATAATCTGCATTTATCATCAATATCCATTATATATAGCTTTTCTTACATTAAAAAAAGATATTATTCCTTAATAAGGAGATCTTCATATATCTCACTTCAAGTATTCAGTCCAGTGAATAAAAACTAAAATTTTAACTTGAAACCTTCATTTTCCATGTGAATAGCTTTAAGGAAAAACATTTTGCCAAAAAATGCACAACACCCTAAGTAAATACTTGATATAATATCATGGGCCTTCTGAAGTATATTTTTGTGATTCTTAAAATTTACACAAAAATTCCTTGAAATATTCCAAAATACTATAGCTCATTTATTTCCTTATTTTAATATTATTTCCCCAAATATATCTTCTTTTATTTCTTATCAAGGTATAGTTTTTATGTTGTATAAATACGTTTATTTCCTATTTTGAAGTTACTCATTCTGAAATATGGGTTCAAATTGATAAAATAAATTTGTAGCTCTATTTATCTTTAAAGACAAAGAATCTTATACTTCAATATTCTTCTTTCACTTGAATATCAGAAATAATTTATGGTTGAAGCTCAATATCTCATAAGTAGAAATAAAAACAGGCTACAGTAATTTGAAAAAAATTGAAGACTTTCTGCACCATACATATTTTTATAAAACATTTTTAAACAAATGGGGATCCCCATTAGAAAACCTTGGATAAAAATACATATTAAATTTAAATTAGAGAAGACTAGCATCCTAAATATAACTGAAAAACAAAAATGATTCAGCAGATTTACTTTATAAGAATCTTTGAAACATAAAATTGGAAGAAATATATCATTCTCTCAAGGCCTATATCTTATATATACTTTATCATGCAACAATGAAGTCTCCTGAAGCTTGAATATAATACTAGCTAGTAATATCAGATCAAACTAAATAAAAAAGGATAACCTTCTATATATAAGTCTTTACTTAGGATTCTATCTCTGCATATTCATGATACCTTTCCCAGATTAAAATTACTAAAAGTGAATCTTCATATATTTTGTATTTATTCCCAAAAACAGAAATTAAATTAGCGATTTGAGCCACATTATTCCATGGAATTTTATAAAAACTTTCTGGAAACATTTTAAAAGAAAGCTTGGAATGATGCATATATAACTTCACAACCACAGAAAATTAGATTCTCTGAATCATTTAAATAGCCTACCAAGCCTGTAATTCTCCTTATTAGACATAAATCAAGATATTTGTTTAGATATTTATAGAAGCTATGTTTTGATCTTGTAGTATATTCCTTTCAATTACTTTTGTACCATACAATCTATGTTTCTCTTGATTAAATTAATTTTTAATTTATTCAGAAAAATAATTTTATTCCTGATTGGATGAAAAAATAGCATTTCTAGGGTATATATTTGTCAAAAACAATAATACTAGTGGTAAAACTTAAAGCTTCAAAAAACATTTTTAAAGATCTATATTAACTTGATTTCACTAGAAAAAATTAAACTGAACCATTTCTCTTCTTTGAAGCGCCATCCCAAGAGTAATTGTAACAATACCTTCAGATCAGGATCCAGATTTCCCTTCTCCTCTCAATACAATATTGTATTAACGTTATCCTTTTGAGGGATTAGTAATAACTTGAATTGGTTTTTACATAGGTGGCTCAAGTGAATTTCTTTCCAAGAAATATAAGTTTATGTGAGTTTTTCTGGAAGAAAATAAATAAAATATATTGAAAAACTTCTTGAAAAATAATCTTTTATTCAGAAATCATAAGAAAAAATAGAACAGGATGAGTCTAAAAATCAAAAATTGATTCAAGAAGAAAATGAGATAATATTTGTAACTTTCCTTGCTGATTTCAATTATTTGATCTCTATGCTTATCATCCTTTTTGTTTGTTTTTGATTTTTTTTCAATTTTTTTCTCAAAGGTGGAAGAGAATACTTTAAATCTCTTACAGTGGACTAATTACTTTTCACTTATTTGATTATTTTATTATTAAAAATTATTGGTATAGTTTTTATTGGTTTTAATTTTTTACCTTTTACTTTAAGATAGTTGATTATCATTGATTGTATTACATAATCACTTTATGTAAAGACTTTGAAAGTAGGAATATGTACAGAGCCTTTTAATGCAGTTCTTCAAGAAGCATTTTATTAAGAAACACAAAAATAAAATTTTCAATAATATAAAATGTGACAAAGAAAAAAAAACCACAAGAATCACAACAAAAATAATAAGAATAATAATATAAAAAATATTACATTTACAATAATACTCAAGTAAATAAACTAAGACTTCTACAATAGGCAATTTAAGTTTCTTCCTACCCTGCCTTTCAGATATTTCACAAAGTAAACAAATCAATGAGAAAAAAAAATGGTCCTTTTCTAATGATGTATTTTCAAAATAGAATTTTCCCCAAATTTAGATGTTTTTTGAAATTTTGATAACAAAAATAATCGTTTTAAGAGGAAAAATCTAAAAAAAAGTATTAAAGACAAGGTATTAGCCAAAAATACTCTTTTGAGCCTTTCTTTAAGTGTGATAATATACAACTTCACTATATCATAAAAGCAGATAATTGTTTAGTGAATTGTAAATTGCATTTATTTGGGAAAGATTTATCCTGATTTTGGGTATTTTAAAAGGTTAACTGAACTTTTCCAACCAAAATATAGTAATAAGACAAGAATCTTATGAAAAATATTTGATAGAATAATGAAATGAGCTTGAATTATTTTTCAATGTGAATGTGCCATTTCAAATCATGTAAAATCTCTTATACTTCATTAATACATAGATATGAGGAAGAAAAAATGGAAATTCTGTAATCTTCCAGTGGCTTGGAAGATGTTGGAATAGCAACAAATATTAAGATTATGTGTTTTACCCACTTCCAAAAACAAAGTTCAAGCTTGTAATTTTCTGGTTCCAAGCCACTTTCCAAATTGAATACTTGCTCTGAGGTGTAGGACATTTTCTCATGGTGAGCATTGTAAATATGGATATTGCTGACCATGAGGGAGAGCTTCCTGAATAATCCAATAATAACCTAAACCATTTTAGATGTTGAAACATGCATGATTAGTATTAAAATTGAAAACCTTTTCAAATGTCTCTTTATGAACAAATAATAAAACTGTGACCCATACAAATCAGTAGTTTACTCACAATGTATTCAGCTTCTTGAATTGTGTGTCAGTTCTAACATACAGAAATTCCAAACTGAATAATACTGACCCACATTATTTTGTAAAATTGGGAGTGTGCTTTCCCATCACTCTATCTATTCAGAAATAATTTATGGAACCATCTTTGTGAGATGCCAGGAGAAGGCCCTTGATAAATTTTTCAATAATCGGTAATGTGAAGTAGTCATTGCATCCATTGCTGCTTCTGGAACTGGCTTCAACATCACTTGTGCTAATAATCTCTATTTAATGGTAAGGATTACCCTGAAGTTCCACACAAAACTTTGGACTCTAACATCCACCTTTACAGGAGCCCAATTGGAATCAAGCCAGTGTGGAGAAGGTTGTTAATCATCTCCATTGTATTGGAAAACAATTACTGGTGAAGTTTATTCAATATATAACGCCTCATTAGATCAAGGGCAAAATGGAGAAGGTATTTTTAAAGCTTATCTGTCACAGTTATCATATTACTTTTCTAAAATTGACCTTCATGGAATTTACATGTTTATTTTCCAAATAGGTACAAGAAGAGAAACAATACTTAACTGAATGAGCATTCCCAATTTGATACAACTTATGTTTTAGATTGAAAGACCTTAATTGCAACTTAATTCTATTCTGGACTTGGTGGTTGTGGTAGTGGAGAACAATCATTCTCCTTTTCTTTGAGTGGGAACAGGAAATGGGCATGTACATCTGATCTTATTCCATGAACAATTTCCAGAAGGTATGCTTTCAGGTGTCTGTGTTTCTTCTTCTGGCTTGCACATCTTGTGAAATTTTGATTTTTCAAGTCTGATTACTTTCCTGTCTTTCCTCCGATTGATTAAGTAATCACTTGGAAAAGGCCTTTTGAGGGTGGGTGAGCTCACTTTTTGCCTGAGTGACCTCCTAATGTGCTTTAAATTCTTTCCTCCTTGGTTTTCCATTTTTCAACTTTGAGTTGGAGACATGTTCTCATCCACATCATCCACCATTTTTTCTCTTGATGAACCAGCATGATGCCTTCTTTGGATTGAGGCATATGGATTATGACATCAACTGACTTTCCATTTATGGACCAGAGGTGAAGATGCATAAATTGCATCACCTTCCATGGAAATCATAAGTCCCAAATTCAAACAAGCTGCACAGAATTAACATACTAAAATTCCTCAATTGGCTACTGAAATCAAACTTTCTTTTTTTGATGTACCAGATCTAATGAAAAAGTAAGATTATTGGAGTGTGAAAAATGCTTTTATTCAGAAATAAAGATGACTCGCGTTGAAGATGTGTCATTCCAGGATTACCCTTGGAAAGCACATTATGAGTAACATTTTTTCAATGGTCTTGTTACTTTCCAAAAATAAACCATTCTTAAATATCCCACATGAAGCTTAGAGCTTTATAGAAGATTAATTGATGACTATTGAGGTTGCTGAAATGGCTCCTGAGAATCCACAGGATTCCCACAAGGATGATAGAGGAAGTCACTCAAAATATTGGAATGTGGATTAGGTGTGATTCCTGGTCCCTTGGAAATATGCATTTTTGTATTAGTTGTATTTGGGGGAATTGGAGTGACTAAAATATTTGGTATTGTCCAAGTGTTTGTGGTTCAAGCCATTGCATTTCCTACATCAAAGCTGAGACCTGATACATTAATTGAGGAAGAAATAGGTGTGGTGAGAGGAACATTGGGACTCATCAAAGACTGAGTTTGAACCTATTCCATACTAGGTTCACTATCCAGCTCATGAACTGATTCTGAACAATATCAATGTTCTTCCAAAGATGAAACAAGTACTAAAATAATACAATAATATGTTGAACTTGATGAATCACCTCAGTGCTATGATGAAATAAAGTCATATCAGATGAATGTTTTTTAAACATATAATAGAGAAATTATCTTAATACTGCAAGCCAAGAATTGTCTAGAAATTTAGCAGGATTCTTATTATGAGAATTCATAAAACCAAATTATGAGCTCCTCCACTTTCTTTAGAAGCCATACTGCAAGGACTACCAAGATATCATAGGGTATTTCTTCTATCTCAAAGGGGACTCATCCTAAACTGGTAATTATATGGAAAAAACATTGTCAAAAATTATTCATTACCCCTTTTCATTATCACATTCCTATTATAATCCAAATTTCTATTGGATGGATTAAAACTCACAGTTATTCTATACCTGTATGAGGGTATATTTCTAAAGAATTTACCTACAAAAGCTATTTCACCTTTTGAAGAAAGGTGAGAGATTTCAATTAAGGATTCATGAGAGCTCAAATCACATTCCAGCTGATTAAAAGCCCCCTAAACTCAAATAAAATTGCACCACTTTAATTCCACTCCAAACCATTATTGTATAGAGCTCTATATTTATTTCTTGTAATTATTTTTAGCTCATTTATATTGAAATTTCAATGTACATTATTTAAATGTCATTACCCTTAGAAGTGTGGTGACAGTTACCATAAAACCTAATTTGTCAGCCAAATCTACTTTATTCTGATTTGTAGATAATATATGAATTAGAATATTTGCAAGTAATGAACAGAAAGGGATTCCACCCAAATTTAATCCTAATAAAATGTTCCCCTCATCAACATGGGACACATTAGGCATTATCTACTGAAGTTCAGCCACCTTTTCTAAATTAGATAAAATTTTCCACTGTCCAAATTAATCTCCCCCACTATATAGATAATTAGTACAGTTTTTTCCCAATTAATCCCTCTCCTAAATAATAATGCATAAACCATAAATATTTATAAAGAACTCATCCATATTTACAATTCCTGCAACAATGTTCACCCACCATTAGTCCTCAATTTATCTATGCATTTTTCAATCATGATCAACTAAAAGCACAATCCTCTCCTGCATTTGATAGTAAAGGAGTTTTCTTTAGAACTTTTCAATACAAACAGAACATTCAAAATCTCAAATTAATAGTCAAATTCAAATCTATTGTAATCATCCCTCTTTCCAAATCAGAATCTCAGCTCCCCCCAGTTGTATTTGATCAAATTTTTCCCAATTATAATTACCTATTAACCCAAATCACATCCTCCACTCCACATGGCCTCAACTGAGCTCCACAGAAAACATACACCTGGAGTCAAAAGCCTCCCCACAATACCTTGGGATGATAATCACTGCAATTCTATCTTTAAGCTATAATATACCCTGAATGGCTTCATGAATTCTCAACCCCAACCTAAAGCTCCATTTTGAGTGAAGCATCCCAAGCTTGGGTGATCACCCTAATCCTGGATTAAATATATCTCAGGATCCAAATGCCATATTGGAGCCATTTATTGAAAGCCATATATGTTTCCCTCAATTTTTCTTTCTTAATAGCCTCACTGAATTTTTAATAACTGACCAAATTCACTGTCAATTCCATAATTATCCAAGTGATAATGATCCCCCTTGCACACAAGCATCAGGAAACTTCATCAATTTAGTTGAATCCCAAACCCAAAACACAACCAAAATAAAGAAAAAAGTTATACCAAAAAAGATCATTTGTCAACCTGTCAAAACTTGGCTAAGAATATTTCACCCATGTCCTATAATGATAGAAATGCTTCATCAACAAATGCAATCCCAAAACCCTGAATATTCACCAAAATGTGACATCTGGGATGGGATGGTCTGGAGATGCTTCACTGGAACCAGAAATATATATGACCAACCATTAATGTCAATTTCTGGCACATTGGCATTCTCTATTTATGTATATTGTTTTAAGGCACATGTAAAGTCAGTAGGCTTGGTAAGCATTGGACTTATCATGCTAATTTGTTTTAAGCTCCCCCCAAATGAAAGATTGAAGTCAGAGGATTTTAATTCTTCTTGAATCATCCCTGGATCAAAGGAGCCAGCTTCTACACAATTTCATTACCTTTTAATGCTACTTATCAAGGAGCTTGAAGAACTGTGGAAATTTTCCCACTTTTAACCCACCTCAACAGGTCCTTCAAGATCCTTTATTCTTGTTTCCATCCTCATGGTCATTGCAGATTTGGTTGCCATTCACAAGCTGAATGGATTCATTTCTCATTAAGTCAAAGACTGTTGTAATTGTTTCTCTGTTCACAAGGCCCAAATTGAAGAAATCAGTACTCAATTTCACTGCACACACTCATACCAAAATCAGAAATCAACTATTGCAAAATAGCTTCAGGAAACCCCAGAAAAAGTTCAGAAAGTTTTCTCTTAGTATAGAGTGCAACATTCCATTTTGGAAGACCTTACCTATTGGGATTCAACCAGAGTGGTTAATCTTGCTATAATGCATCATTTAATACTTGGAATTTTGAGCAATAATGAAAATTTCAAGTTGCATATTCTGGAGGTAATAAAAAATGTAGATCAGGTCCCACGAGAAATTTATTGAAACTACCTGTTTGGACTCATCCTCAAAAGCTTCCAACAGCTCTCTTGATCAAATAACATTTAGAGATACCCACTCCCTGAGAAGAGATTCTGAAAAAAGAATAAATTAGTAACTCCCCAGTACTTCCATACAAAAAAATAAATTCAAATGACCCCCCCTCACACATAACATCCACATAGTGATTCCACAGAGATTTCCTCATTTGATACAAACTACATCCCCACATCTACATTTTCCTCTGAGTTAGATATCAGTGAACTCAGTGATCACCGGATCAAGGGTGAGTCTCTAGAGAATCTTGAACAAATTATATCTTATACCATAATCCCATCATCATGTACAAGAGTTCCCCCTTTAATAGTAGTTTGAAATACACTGAATGGGCTCTCTTATACAGGGTCTATATTTAATTTTTAATTCTCAGTCAACCAATGTCATTGAAAAAACACAAACCCCCAATATGAAAAAGAAAATAGGGTGAATCCAAAGAACTTGAAAATGAACTATCCCAATATACATTCCATTTTATTAGTACTATCAAAAATTTCAAAAGATGATGAGCCTGGAGTTTCCAAACATTGGAAGAAATTCTGCCTTTCCAATCAACACCTGTTACCAAATCATCATTTTTCCAAGCACATTCCAGAACTCTACCAACATTTGGGACCCACACAAGCCTCAGCCACATGGGGGTATGAGCACTTGATCAGAGTATTTGCAGAGATGCCAAAAAATAACAAAAATTTATGTTAATTAATAAGAGAATATATTAATTTTAATTATACACATGAACTAAATAAGAATAACTTCCTGTGATTTTGAATAGATGATATAGATAAAGACCTCCTTCAACATATCACTCAATCTTCCAACCTTTACATTCTCATGAAATACTCATAATTCCCTCTTGAAATAACACAAATTTTCAAATTGAAACCTCCTCCCAAGTGAAATCATCAAAAACATCACAAACCACTCCAACATGACAAAAAAATATATTATTCTATGGTTTAGTACTTACAGAATTTTCATTTAACAAGGGAAATTATTCTGTTGATCAGCTTAGATACTCAAGTAAAATCTACAATTCATCCCATTCTGAAAGTTGTTTCACTGTGGTATTTACAGTTTCAAACATTCATATTAATAACAATATATATTCAACTGAAAACAAAAATCTAATCAATACTTTTGTATGTTTCCTGAGGACTAACCCATGTCAATTTGGTATTATTAATAGAATTTTGTAAGTCTCTGATCCATATTGCATGCTAAACAACAACTCTTAATATTGATTTCAATTTCTTACTAGATTTGGCCAATCTCAATATTTTTGAAGCTTTTGTTTTTGATAATGGACACTTCATTATTTCTGAAGAATAAATAGAAGGTCACTGTGAATTGTATTATAAAAACATGATATCATGTGGAATTCTTGTATTCATAAATCCCTTATTTCATGATATTCAATATTTTTTTGAGCTGAAAATACGGTGAGAAATTAATCACATTCTCTCAGCTTCATTAAAAACGCTTCCTGAAAAATGACTGCATCAAAATTTCCTGAAATAAAGTTTCCGTTTTGACTATTCAAGCTCCTCAGTTCACATTACCAATAAAAAACATTCCCATGTTCACATTGGGTATGGTATGAATAAACCACTTTGAAAAAAAATATTACGCATACACATATCACAGCATCTGAAATGACACAACTCTGCTATCCTCATGCTACAGGGTAAAGAGCCTCATGAACCCTGCATGCCTCAGCATCACATGCAATTCATGAGAGTTTGGATGGCTGTAATTCATGCACTCCTAGTGGGTGCTGTGCACATGTGTGTCATGAAAAATTAACCCTTCACATTCTTTGAAATTTGTGCTTGTGTGTCACACATAGGCGCACAAAGCATTGTGTGACTGGCTGTACCTGTGTCACATGAAGCTTGTCAATCCCACTCATTCCTAGTTGATTCACAGATGAATTTGAAGAATCACACACTAATACTTTGCTGTGGAGCTCCTTCTCACACATAGTAAATCATTCTCAACTCCTTTAGGCTTTTTGAGACATAAAGCTAGGTGTTTTAGTTCTACTTCTGTTACACAAAAACTACACTTTTATTTAATTATTCTCATATCACATGGGGGAAGACACCACTTTGTTATACATACCTTGCTATAAAGACCCATGGATGTAGAAAAAGGTGTTTCTACTTGGAGAATCTAACTTCCACATGGAATCTTTACATTCAAGAAAACTTGGTATCAGATTTTTCTTGGACAGGCATGTGAATGATATATGTATTATAATTTTTCAGCTTAAGTATAAAATTTCAATATATTGTGTCAAAAAAGGTAATAAATATGCAGAAATTGACAGTTTTAAATTGGGACTGATTGAATGAAATCTTTGATTTGAGCATGTGGAATCACATATGGGTCTTGTGTTATTTCTACAAACCTTGGGCTTGTGGACTTATGGGAGGGTCACGGGGTGAGGATCAAGCTGGGGGAGGACTTTTATTGGAAGGAACAGTGAAACAAATATTTGTGCATGTCACAGGAGTTGGTGTAAGACTTGACTGTGACATATACTTGATTTTCCCTTTTTTTTCTTTAAATTAGCTTTATTTGAAGTCAATTGCCAGCAATTGATTCAAAGCTTTTCCTGGTGCTTTAACAGAGTAAAAATTTGTACACAATCTTAAAACACTACTTATTATCTCCAATGAGCTTCTAAACATGATCTTTTTAATAATTATTTCAAAATACATATGAATTTAAGCTCAGAAAGTTATTTTGAGAGTTAGCCTTGCCATATAAAACATTATAAACTCAAGGATAGATATTTCAATGATTCAATAGCCTGTATTTTTTCTCCCTGTGAGAAACATTTTCTTCAATTATTTTATAATGTTATTTTCTTCTTTTCTATTCATTTTTTCTGGTCCTATTCAGTATCCATTAATTTACTGTTGATTCTTCATATTATTTTCTTCTATACTTTTATATTTTTTCATTTCAAAGAGTTTCTTCTATAGCCTCAATTCATTTTATATATATTCTATATATAACATTCTAAGATCAATCTTCTATTATGATGGTTTTCTTGACTCTACTTCTTCATTCAATTTTCTCATTTTTTATCTTGTTTAACATTTCATTAACATCAATTTCTTATTCTTCTTAATACATATGTATTACACTCATTTTAATTTCTTTGATTGGTAAGCTTGGTATTATTTTATTTCATTTATATATTGATGTGTTTTTACTTAATTTTGTATTTTGATTTCTTTTATCTCTTACCTAGCATGAACTGAATTTTGATTAATATTTATTGAATTTTTCTTTAGCAGTAATTTATTCTTTTCAATTTCTTATTATTCCTATTCAATTTTTGTGAAATTTTTCTTTTCTAATTTTATCTTTTTCAATTTTAGCAATTTTTTCAACTCTTTGATTTTTGTTTGTTTCTTCATTTTTTTGTTTTATTGTACATACAAATTCATTTCAGCTATCCCATCAGTAACACTAAGAAATAGAAAAATAATGGAAAGATGGAAAAATAAAGGAAATTATAAAGATTAGAAAATTAACAAAACTAATAATAAAAAATGAAAAAAAAAATAAGCCATTAATATACTTTTAACCAATTTCAAATAAGGTGAGAATCAAAAAAAATGTGAAAAACAATAAAAAAATTAATAAAAATATAAAAGAATGAAAAGGTGAAAAAATGAAGAAATTGAAGCAATAATATAAATCAAATTCTCAAAAGATTACAAAATTGAAAAAAAGGACAAATAATCAAAAAAAAACATTAACAGTGGAATACATGAATGATATATTCTGCAAAAAACAAAATAAAAAAGCAAAATTTAAATGTTATAAAAATATGAAAAATGAGAGCAAAGAATATAAAAATCTCAGAAAATCTAAATATTAAAAGAATAGTTATAATAAATCCTAACTAACTGGACAATCAAATTTACATAAACAATATAGAAGGGCTAAGAAATTTTCTAAATGGGCTGATAAATGTGTAGGTTGAATATTCAATAGTTAGCTTGTAAGATTATTCACTAGGCCATTTCATTGATTTTGATGAATTTAAGCAAAGGATATTCATATCCCCTAAGATATACTTGAGCCAGTGACCAATATTTCTTTTTTTTCATAGATCAACATATTAAAACAGAAAATCCAGTTTCAGAAAGCTTACAAAATATGTAAATCAATCTCCTAATATAAATTTGGAATGATTTCTAAAGCCCAGGTAGTGATAATTATGCTAAGATATTGAGAAGACTTAATCTTTAATTAGCTTAAATATGATTGTAAGAATATAAATATTTTTCCTCCTAAAAAAATCAAATACCAAAATCACCTAATTACATATATGCAAGATAGTCAAGCTTAGTATAGATATTTTTATTTGTTTCTTTGAATATCATATAGCATATAAGACAGTATGATTAATTTGATGACCCAATATTTCAGGTTTATTTATTTGAGTTTAAATCTCATTATAAAATTCTTACTTAATTATTAGATTATATTCCAAATTTTACTTCCATATGTTTCAGAGCCATTTTAAACCCTGGCATGTATCACAGTTGACTCTTTTTTTAAAAGAAATTAAAAAAAATTCTCAGTTTCCTTTTGCCTTCAATTAATTTATTTTTATGAATATTTATAAGCTATTAAGCATATATAATTCTATTATTTTCTCATAGATTAAATATTGAGCTTACATTTTAGCTTCTTATATTTGAATATTTAAAAACTGATATAAATAATATATTTATGTGAAGACCTTCAAGAAGATTTTTCAAATTCTTATAAGAAGAGGCAGTGTGATCCTCAATAAAGATTCTCATATATTTCTGTATAATTATTCTTATTTTATTCATTTTATATTTATTAGCTAATGATTGAAAACAAAAATTGCATTTTGGAGCTCAAAACATTTGAGTCAAAGTCGACCTTTGATAATATTTGGAGTAGACCAGTCAATTGACAGAAATTTGTTTCTATTTTTACTTACTTGGGAGTAATAGGAATTTCCTTACCAATTGTAGATGTTCTTTTTGGGGGCATTCTTCCAGCTTAGTGGAATTATTTGTCTCATTGCAACATGAAGCACTTTTTGAAAACAGATTGTTGGGTTGATTTTCCAAAATATATCATTATCAAAGTTATTATTCTCAAAAACTTCTATTGCGGATATTCAATTTATTAATTGGTAAAATAAATCTTCCATTCCAAAATCTCTATTAAGATAAATCCTTGAAAGAAACCCTATCTCCCGATTTAACAAATAATGGAGAAAACAAAATTCAGAACGAGTAAGAAAACATCAAAAATACTTGATAAAAGCTACGTTTTCTATTTTCAGAATATAAAAATTTTTAATGAGAAGATTGGAGGATAATTAGTGCCCTGGAAAGAAAAAAATATTTTCATAATTCCCTTTCCAGTAATTAAACAGACCTACTTGTAAGCTGAAGCTTTTTTAACATCTGTCCAAAAAAAATGATCCATCACCCCTGTTTTGGTAACCGTAGAATATGTGTCTTCCACCTGCAGCAAAAGAAAGGTTTTGTAAGCTTTTAAAGTGTTTTACAATCAAGACCAACTCAAATTTATTAGGTCAATTTTGATAGAAATATATAAAGTAAAGTTTCTAAATAGTTAGTGTATACAGGTTGATACTGATCAGATATTTGTTCTCTTTAATGATTTCCTGTAATACTTTTTCTCAAATTATTGAATAAAATTTTCAATAATAAAATATCCCTTTTAAGCTAAGAAATAAATAATATGGACAGAATTTGTCTCACGACTCATGCAATGATTTTGAATTTGGTCTTCTAGATTTCCCGTTTTCTTTCTTGAATTGTCGTATTTTGAATCTTCTACAACATTTTATCACCATTATAAGACACAATAATTATCAAGCTGATTTAACTTCTACCAATATTATTCATCAAAAAATGATATAAATATTTGGGTATGGGTTCTTCAAACGATTTCTTTTGTTTCATATATCAAAATATCAATCCGTTGAGGAATGGATTAGATTTTTTCAATCTATGTACCGTTGTAGATAGCTCAGATTGTAAATTTTACAATTCCCTCGAACTTTCTGAAAAAAATATCTTTGAGCTTTTATTCCCCTGAAGTTTCCAGTTAATTTTCTCCAAAGATTTCAAATTTATCTTCCAGAATATATTGAGGCTTTCATTTGGACGAAACAAAACATAAAACAAAATTGAACCAATTCTATTTTTTCGAATATATAAGAAATTAAATATCATGTTGACAATACTGCATTGGAAGCTAAAAAATTTGTTTCAAAATTGGTTTAAAAGATTTCAAGACCTTCCATACAAATGAAAGTTTAAATAGAAAAACAAAAAAGTAATCTTAAAAAGACTCCTTTCTATTTACAGTAGTTTATATGGATGAGAAAATTTATTTTGAAAAAACTCTATACTCATTTTTTATATCTCTAGAGGCCATTCTCATTTTGAGAAATTCTTGAATCCTAATAGTAAATTAAAAAATCAATGGGTGAATATTTGAAGAATTTTTATAATTTCAACGTAGTTTTGGTGTATAATTAGTTTCAATTTCTCTTATCAAAAAGAACTTGGTCTTATACTATCTGTTATTTCAGTATTTAGAGATTAAATAATCTTTCTGAAAATAAATTACTAAACTTATCGTAAAATACCAATTTCATCAGCTGTTTTGATATATTGATATTTAAATTCTTTTCAGGAAAATAACTTTTCAATATTTGATTTTTCCTTCATAATGGTAATTATTACTAATCAGAGATAAAATAAAAGCTATCCTAGATCGTTTTCAATACCAAATCTTGATCAAATTGGCTTCCTATGACTAAGCCTCTATATAGGCTCCTATTTATATATTCTCAATGAAATAATGGATAAACTTTCATGTAGAAGTCTTAATAGAATCTGTTTAGGAATTTTTTTCATAATATGATTCTAATTAATATTTATTTCCACTTTATATTGTCTCATCCAACAATTAATCAATTGAAAAGCGTTTGATACTCTGGTTTTCATATATGTTGAAGATCTGTTTATATTCTATATTCAAGGGAAGAGCTTCCATAAGTGGTTATTAAATGCGGATAAAAGAAAATACTAGATGATTCCACTACTCTATATAAGATAAAACAAAAACAACTTCTGAAGCCCATGATAAAAATTCGCAGCATACAGAATTCATTTTTCCAAGAAGACTTAAAATTATGAAGCTATTCCAATTGGTGCTCAACATACCAATATGGGAGCGATAACATGAGTATCTGCATACATCTATAAGCTATATAGTAATTTATGGTCTGACAAAAAGGTGTCATAAAAGCACTCCAAGAGTTTATTGTTGATATTTGTAGAACTATCATATACTTAATGAATTTTAAAAGCTGGTTTCAGAAAAATAAAAACTATATGCTTTTGATTACAGAAGACATACTTATTTAATTATACCATTCTGACTAAGAACTTGTTTTTAGAATAAAGGCTTATGAGATTTTTGAATAAAATTCCATATTTGTGGTCTTGATAGATTTTAAAATGTGGGAAGCCAAGAATCTGGTGTATTTTCATGTTGGCGAATCAATAGTATGCACACTAGTTAAAATTTTATTCATTATTAATAAGAATTCTAGGAAAATCTAAATATTAATTAGTAATTCCATCGTGAAAGATAATCAATAATTTTAGACTCAGTTTCTCCTTAAAGCATTATAAAGGGAATTTTTCATCTTCATATAAGTGCATGAGATAAAATTCCACTAAGAACTTGTTCTTATCATATGGTATTTGAAAGCCTGTAAGGTGAGTGAAAATGAGGGATTCTATAGGAATGGATACAGAATTTATCTATTTCTTTTCCCCTATGGATTAATCCATAAATATTTTTTTAAGCTTTGTCTTAAATTATGTTATAATCTTATTTGTGCACAATCGGTATATTTTTGTTATTTTTAGCTGAGGTTCAAAATTTATTTACCAGAAAAATATTCCAAATATTATGTTCAAAATTCTTCATTAAATACTTATCTTGAATGTATTGAATTATTTGAAATTAGTCATCACAAATGGCTCACTGGAGTTTGTTGTAGTTTATCTATTCCGAATACACTTTCTTAGTTTATATATTCAACACATTAAATCAAATAATATAGAGTCTCAAATTTATTAAAAAAAGCATCAAAAAGGCTTAACAAACATCTCCAATCCCAAGAAAGAATACTTTTCGCAAAAGGATTCTTGAAGAATCTTAGGATTTTGATGAATCAGCAACTGGTTTTAATATGTATATTAGAAGACCAAAAATTATTACTGCCTGATTAGTGAGAAATTATTGAAAAAAGAATTGGTAAAAATGAAAATCCCAACTTCTCTATGGGACTTTCATTAATAATTTGAAATTTTATTCGTTTTTTGGAATTTTTTAGGCGTTCCAATATACTCCCTCTAGTATTATTTTTTGAATAACATTCCTTTGAATTGGAAATATTGACTCATTTTTTCTTCTGTCAATAAAGTACTTACAGTTGTTTTTTTTGAAAAAAAATAATTTCATACATCTTTGAGATACTTAAGTCAAAACTCTCCCTTGGTTATAGTTCGAAATCAATACTTTACGTATATGCTATGTTTAAGTGGATTATTTGATTTATAATATTATAGATTTAGTAGTGACAAAATGATATTATATCAAATCTCAATGTGTTTATTTCCAATGTAATTATTCATTGATTCTTTAGCTTTTTCTGTACCCCAAAAGTTGAAATTCTGTTCCACAGAAGGAATATTTTATTCCGAAATACGTTTTATGTTGTCAGCAACAGCCATGCCATAATTTTGGAAAAAAAAAACATGATTAAGCTTTTAACTATAAATTTCATCTTCAAAACCCTGGGTTTATACATGAATTGTGGATCAGTAATATAGGTGAAATATTTTCACTAATAAAAGTGCTTCTGAAAATAGAGGAAGAGCTAGAAATATGTATCTCAAAGTATTTATGCTTCTATGGAGCTTCAGGGAATAAGTAAATACTTCTCTCTGTTTTCCATTTCATTTATTAAGCTTGAAAAATTTGGATCATGATCAATAAAAGATCTATTGATAGGGAAACATTCCTGAGCAAATTTCAAAAATCAAGAGTGAAATTGTAAGATTTATCTATTCTAATTGAGCTATTTTGATATATAATGTGCAAAGATTTTTATTTGTATTATTAAATGCAAAAATATTATTAGACTTATAAATACCTATTTAGAGAGATTGAGAATTTCCCAATTGTTTATCTTGGAGAAATTAATTTTTTAAACATTTATTTTTCATAGTAAAATATCTTAAAGACCTAACATATTTTAGTTTTCAAATTCTATATTATAATAAATTTAGTTTCATAGCAACAGGAGGATAAAAAAATTGAAGAGCAGGACTCATATAATGGTAAACTGATTCATAGATGTATGGAGAGAAAAAATTATCTCTCAAAAGGTTCCAATAGGAAATATTGAGTAATCTTTAATTCCTTTTCTCTCAGCTGCGTGTGTACATATAACTGTTCAATTTATTGGATTATTTTCAGTTAAATTAAATAATTTCCAGAATAAACCAAAGAAAAATATTTACAGCATGATTTTGCCTTTTAGTCAGGATATCTACCCTGAAATATTACATTTCAGCTATACTAAAAGCTTTCAATAATCAAATTTCATAAATTTATCAAGAAATTATTATTCATATATTTATTAAGATTTAATTATTTATAATTTTCAACAAGTGGGTTTCAAACCTTTTATTTATTCTTGATCTATTTTTTTGCACTTATGAAAGTATATATAAATATCTCCAATATTAAATTATTATACAAATTGGAAATAATCCACCACATGAAAATATTTTGTAAAATGGCACAAATTGTATAAGGAAATGAAAAAATGAGAATAAGTGAAAATTCCTAATTCCTTTAACCCTTAATTCAAAATATAAATAAAGTTATCATTGGGAGTTGTTCCACAAATTTTAACTTTAATTATGAGCTGGTCATTTTGTATGAAATATTTCCCCAATATTACTAAAAGAGGAGGAGGGATCATATTTTCATTTTGATGAAGAGATTTAAATAACTTCGATTTCTTCAATATAGAATGTTTATTCATCACTTATAAAGCTAATTATTTTCAGAAAAAAAACATATATAGATGCCAAAAATGTTGAAAGTTCATCCAGGATTTAAATCAATATTTCTGTTATCTCTTAATAATTTTTGGAATAAAGCTATCAGGGAAAAATTCACTTTGGATAGAAAGAAACACTGTGTTTTTCATATAAAGTGAAAGTCCTGATATTTTAGGTACTGAAAGGCAAAAAATATAGAAACTCTGTGGGTCAATTAATACAAGAAATATATCACCTTTAAGCTGGAGAATTTGAAACTAATTAGAATATGTAATATATTACTATACTGGAAAATTCCTAATTTCATGAAAGCTCTAGAGAAATTAATTTTGTATATTTCATAATTTCTCCAAAGTTATTCTATTTCATAAAGCTACAAATTTCATTATTTGAAAAAAAATAGTACTTCATAAGGTCTATAGCAATTCGTGGGTGTAAATAAAATGCAAAATAAACCCGGCTGTTTAGTGGAATCAAAAATGATGTATAATTTAGCTAAATTCATATATCTTGTCACATGAGACTAGAGTATCATTCCAATGCAAGAAAAATATAAGTAAGCTTCAAACATCGGTATTAGTATTTTTTTTAAATTAATTTAACAAATAAGGCATCATTTCATTTTATTCCAAGTACCCTTTTCTATAGCTTATATTTACCCCTTCTCTAAAACTAACTAGAAATAATTTACAATATATTATTAGCTTATATGAATATTGGTTCATAGGATTTTAAATTGGTGAACTTATCGTTGCCAAAAAAAAAAGATTTGTTATCATTTTAAGCATCTTGAAACCTAGTTTATTGTAGCTGGTAAAATAACAAAATAATTTAAGGGATGGACCCATGTTTCATTCAGAAAGATACTCATATTTGGAACTATGTTTTTCCTTCAGCGCATTCCTCCAGGGTCTTCCTTTTTCTGATGGTTACGGTGGCAAAATCTCATCTCTTAGGAATTTAAACCACATTCATTTGAAATATTCTCACTGATAAAGCAGTATCTAACTTCACCAAATATTGCTCTCATAACCCCCTTTGATGTCTGCTTTCTGGTTATATGAGGTATGGTGAAGCTACTACAAAAATTATTCTAATTTTCCAGATTCTTAGTCAATACAAAACATAGTTCCCAAGCTGATATTCAATCACATACAATAAAATGAATTCCACTTTGATAGTATGTTCATAATTTTTGATATCAAATTTGGAAAACAAAATAAAAGAAACATACTGCAGAAATATTCTCGAAGGTTATCTTATATGATGGTAAAACTGAAAGGAACTACATCTTGAGAATCAATATAATTAAAATATTTTTATCTAAATATATCATCTATTGGCAAGTGAGCTACAGCACATTATTATGGAAATGGATCTTTAATTCATAAAGAAACTCGGTATTGTGTAGTTTTGAATTAAGCACATTAAATGCTTCAGATATTACTGATATTAAAATGAAAATCTATTGAATTCTCTTCTATGTATCTTATCATAAAGAATTGATGTATGCATAAATTATTTGTTATATTTTCAAGAAATCATGTGCCTAAAAGAATCAAGACACATGTTTTACTGAAATCACAATACATAATACTATCAGATTTCTCTTCAGCCTCGTTTCCTCCATTAAGGATACCCAAAATAAACCTCAACATAATTGGGTTTAGAATATTTTGGATACCTTCAATGTTGGGAAAGATCATATTTAATAAACCCCAACATAATTGGGTTTAGAATATTATATATACCTTCAATGTTGAGAAAAATTATATTCTGAAAGTGGTTCTTTTGAAGTTCCTCTTACCAATATATACCCTTCCACAAAAGAAATTCTTGTGTTAGAATTAAGTAACTCAAAGGAATCTTAATGAGCTCATTGGAAAAACATTCCCTATCTGTAATAGCCATTTTCTCGGGTATTATACAACTGATTATCATTATCTTTTCAATATCTAAATGGTAACTAATCAAGGTCACGAATCTCTTACATCACCACCAACATTGATACCAAAAAATGCTTATAAATTTACAGGATTCAAAAACTGTTTCAGTTACTTTGAGAAAGATGAAATCATAAATATAATTATTTAACTTCTCCTAGTTTTTCCCAATTCACAATATGAGCTTATTTGTAATTATTCTTTTGAATATTAAAAATTCCTGGAAGCTGGCCAAAATCACATTTTTTGGGGAGTGAGCTTGTTTGGGATCATAAAGAAATAAAATTTTCATGTACTAATAGTAGATTACATTCCAATGAGAAATAAGAGCCACTGGATGATTTCAAAAACGGTGAATATATGTAAAAATAATTTCCTCCTTTAAGGATTCATGACTTGTAATTAATACAGCTTCTGTTGATGCTGTATAAAGAATGGTATGTGCCTTAAAAATTCTGACTACCAACCCAAATTATGAATATATGGTCTCAAATTCAATCAACCCCAATGGAATAAATTCTATTTTTATCAGGAAAAAGACAGCCTACATCAAGCTTAAAAAGCATCCACCATTATAGCATACCACATAATTACACCTGATAGTGTTGGAAGGAATATCTTTTGTGTATGTCTCTCATTTTTTGGGTATTGATGGGATACAGAAATTTTATGATTTTTTTTCTTTTAGGCTTAATATATACAATGAGATTTTTCCAAGTATGTAATATTATTTGAAACTAATTTTCTTCATGTACTAATCCAGCTCTTAGATTAATTGTCCTTTCCAACAAGCTAAAAAGTCTTTACAACAAATACTTGACTTAATTTTCCCAATTTTTCCATGGAAATGCAATAATGACATCTTAAGTTAAAATTATAATAGATATGAAAAATTGCTATAATCAAAATGTAAAATTTTTCTAGCTCCTATCCTTCTTTTTTTGAACAAAATCTGTTCATTTTACCAAGTTTTAATCTTTGGGGTGTGGTTATGGGAATAGCACCAGAGAGTAGTAGTGAGCTTAGGGCTACACACATGTGAGTTCCATTAGGGTGTGTGATGGGGCCTTTTTTGACACCTTGTAATTGGTGTGGAACTCTTGAGAGTTTATTAAATGGGAAGGCCTTTATTGTCAATGTGTCTGTGTTTTTTAGATTAGTGAATTGGAAAGTATTTAAATCTTTCTTTTTTCTATTTATAATTACAGTAGGAGGCCCTTTAATTTGTGCTACTGTATATGTAAGGTTTGACTATGAAACAATAAGTAAATATTACAAATGTTTCACTTATTGTACTATGACTTTCCTTATTAATTCAATAAATAAAATAAAGAATAATTATAATAATAGATAAATATTATGATTATGGTGTAAAACTATTATATTATTAAATAAATATAATAGTATAATTATTATAATGAAAATAAATATATTGATATATAGTAGTTAATATATTCAAAGCTCTTTATTATTGTTAGAAAATAGTGATAAAGGCATAATTAATTGGTTTTTAATAATAAAAAACAAATAATAACAATAATATTACTAATATAAATTTTATATTAATATAAATAAGATTTATATTAATAAGAAAATTATTAAAGGTAATAATAAAGATAAATTATTATAAAAGAGAAAATAACCTACTTTTAACACTTAATATAATAATTTTGAATTATTTTAGGCCAAAAAAATGTAAATACAACTTATTCAAATTGTATTTACAAAATAAAATAAAAGAAATTACAAATACTCTAAATTTTACATGTAAAATAGGATTTATAGAGAAATATAGAAAAAACAATGAAACAAATAGAGTAATAAAGTCAGGGTTAATTATTATAATTAATATTACCTTTGGTATTTGATAATATAAATGTTTTATATATAAAAAATAAACATTTTACCTTTTTATTTAGTGTTTTATTGTTTTTGATGTGTCTGAGGGAGAAATAGAGTAAAAAGGGCTCTATTTATAGTAAATTCCTCCCTTCTAGAGTCCAGAAGTCTTCTAGTATACATGTACTGAGGATATCCACTGGAATTGATAAGTATTTTAAGGTTTAGTGATGATTACATCATAATGAAACCATCTTATCTCATTATTATGCCATTATTTAGAGTTATCACTATAGCTCTGAGTTTAATGACATAACAGGCTTGGAAGAAGCCTAATCTTTGTGTATTTTATTAGTATGAATCAGAATATAATATTATTCACCAGCTGTATTACCTATATAACTGTCAAACTTAAAATAAGATTACAGTTGTAAGGTTTGACTATGAAACAATAAGTAAAAATTACTAATTTATTACGTATTGTACTCTGAATGTCCTTATAATTGAAATAAATAAGATTAAAATAATAATAATAATAAAGAAATATTATTATTATGGCGTAAAAATATTATATTATTAAATAAATGTAATAATATAATTAATATTATATGAAATTATAATATTGTAAATAATATATTAATATAAAATAATTAATATATTTTAAAGCTCTTTATTATTGTTACCAACAAATAATAAAGGCGTAAAAAACTGTTTTTTATAAATAAAAAACAATTAATAACAATAATATTACCAATATTAAAGTTATATATTAATATAAATACTATTTATATTAATTAAGAATTATTAAGAGTAATAATAAGAGAGAAATTATTATAATAAGATGAAATAACCTACTTTTAACACTTAAAATAATAATTTTGAGATATTTTACGCCAAAAGAATATAATACAACTTTTTCAAATTGTATTTACAATAAAAAATAAAGGAAATTTACTAAATTTCTTGATTTTACGTGGAAATGAGTTTATAGAGAGATTTATGACAAAAACAATTAAAGAATTGATTTAATCACGTAAAAATAGTGATTAATATTAAGATGGTCTTTGGTCTTTAATAATATAAGAGTTTTATATATAAAGAATAAAGAAATTACCTTTTATTTAATTGATTTAATGTTTTTGATACGTCTGAGGGGAAAATAGATTAAAAAGAGCTTTATTTATAGTAAATACCTCCCTCCTGGAGTCCAACAGGCTTCTAGTAGACGTGTACTGATCATATCCACTGGAATTGATCAATATTTTAAGGTTTGGAGATGATTACATCATTATCAAACCATATTACATCATTATTACACCATTATTTAGAGTTATCACTATAACTCTAAAGTTGATGACATCAGAGGCTTGGCAGAACCCCATATTTCGTGGATTTTATTATTTTCAATCATAAACTAATATTATTCACCAATTTTATCACTCTTAAGACTGTTAAACTTAAATTAAGGTTACAGTGTGTGATCATAACTGCTCAAATTAAGCTCAAATTTTGATCCTCAATAACTTTTAAGATTTACACACTACAGCAATTCAGAGAGTGAACTCTGACAGCCTGGAATAACCTTATTATGCTGCCAAGAGCTTTTCATTACATAATCAAAACTCTAATTTTGATGATTTTTCTTGTAACTCATCTTTTCTGTCAAAATTCAATATTTTAAACTTCAAACCTTGATTTCAGGGGGTTATACCCTGAATTTAATAATAAAAATTACATCATTCTTCACGAATTAACTAGTAGAATCCAACTGTATACTTTTTTTTAAGTTTGGAACACTTTCACAACAAAGTGGTCAACAGATCTGTTGATTTTTATCAATAATTCATCATAGGTTTTAACCTTGTTTATAATTTGTAAAATAAAGTTCATATCTGTGCTCTTACAGTAATTACGTGGTAACTTTATTTTTGGTTCATCATTCTATCATGTATAGTTTAGAAGATATTAGCTATGATCCTTGAATATATGCATTGACCAAAAAAGTGCATATATTCAGGTTAATTCCTTAAGTATTAACATTAGGAATTAGCTTATTAATTGTTTTATGTGTGGACTTTCATGGGGAATCCACTAGTACAATTTATTTCACATGTTGTTTCATTAGTTCTTGAGATAAATAAGGTTTTATGGTTTTTATAAGGTATTATACCTTATAATTCCTTAAATATTGACTTTACAGATATGCCATAAAAATGGTATATGTGTATTTTTCCATGGGGAATCCAATGGTATAATTTATTTTACATGTTGATTCATTGGTTTGTAAGTTAAACCAATTTTTGTACCAATTTATGGTATTTTTTGTATATTTAAGTAATTATTCTTAATGTATAATTATTCTAAGTAATTTTAATATAATTATATTAAAGGTATAATTATTCTGAGTCTTTTTTGTGACCTTATTGGGTATGTGGTCATATCTCAAAGGCTCACATTCCCTACCACCAAAAAAAGATTGTACCACAATCTGATATGTGTGATTTAGGGTATCATCCACTGTCCTACCTCTTCATTAGACTTTGTTAGTCTTGAAGCTCAACAATGCTTAACTTTTCTATTTTTCAGGCTTTCTTTAATGTCTGAACCTTCTTAGTAGTTTATCAGCATTTGTTATATCTTTCTCAAGTAGCCATTCATCTTCTTGAGTTGAATTTCTATACCTTACAAGGTATTCCCTTTCTTTTTTGTTTCTTGTCCTTCTTTCTTTAAGGACTTTTACTATTTTCTTTTCTTCTCCTTCTTCCAAGGGGGGAATTTCAAGTGGGGGTTTATTTCTTAGTGGAAATAACTCCTTGTCACTTGAACTGTAAGGTTTTATTAGACCTACAGGGAAAGTTGGGTGTTTGTTCATTAGTTCACCTGTGAGTTCTAATTGCACAGCATTGGGTCCATGAAGTGCTTTTATCATAAATGGACCTGCAAAGGAATCTTTCAATTTCTTTGGGCCTTTTATGTTATTGAAATTAAGGGTTGATACTAAAACCAAGTCTCCTATTTTGAAATCAGGTGGCTTATGACTTTTATCCCATCTTTCTTTTGCATATTTAAAAGAATCTTGCATGCATCTGTTTGCATGTTGTCTTGCTTTGTCAAGCATTATCTTGAAACTGCTTGCTGTTGGATGTATATCCACTAAGTCCTTTTTGAGGGTATCATAAGGAAGTCTTTGATTCCAACCTTTCTCTAGCATTGCTGGTGTTTTTCCAGTAGAAGAATGGATTGATGTCTTATTTGCCAGTTCAAGTGCTGGTATTAGTGTACACCAATCATGGGTAAAACCATCAGAATCTTTGAATTCTAGCCCATAAGCACAGAATCTTCTGATCATATCCTCTAGGGTCTGTATCATTCTTTCTGCTAGACCATCAGTTTGAGGATGATAAGCTGTTGAGAATGATAACTTTGTCCCAAACAAGTTATGGAGATTTGTCCATAATGCTGAAGTGAACTTTGGGTCTCTGTCACTTATAATATTTTGGAATAAGCCTGTGTGGCTAATGACTTTATTCCATATCATTATGGCTGTATCCATAGCGGTGTCATCTTTATGACATGGTAAGAACATGGGAGTTTTACTGTACCTGTCAACTAACACTAGGCATGCATTATAACTCCTGTCTCCTCCTGGAGGTAAAGCTGTTACCCAATCCATATGAACTATTTCCCATGGGGATTTTGGTTCTTGGATTTGGATCATCATTCCAAATTTCTTTCCTGTGGTTCTGTTGGCTTTTTGACATCTGTCACAGGTTTGGCAGTACTCTGCAACATCTTTCTTCCAATTTGGCCACCAAGAGCAGGTTTTCACCCTCTCTAGTGTCCTATCTTCTGAGAGATGTCCAGATGCAACACTGTCATGACACTCATGTAAAATAGTGTTTATTAGTGTTGTGTCTGTTAAGGCCATAACACATGTGTGTTTTTTTCTATGGTAAAGGATTCCATCAAGGAGGTGAAATCTTCCTTCATCATATGCCTTTTTCCATATTTCATCTAGTTTTGATGAAAGTGATGGATCTTTGCAGTCTTTCATTAGAAGTCGGCTTAAGATATGGCAATTTTTGTCTGTCTTATAGCTTTCTTTAACTTGGTTAAAGAATTCTGTGCCAATGTCTGTAACACATATTCCTTCTATATGGTGCTCTTCTTGTGGTACCCATGCTGGATTGTCAGGGGTATTTGCTAGAGCCCATCTGCTAAGACCATCTGCATTTTTATGAATATTTCCAGATCTATGAACAATAGTCATATTTCCTCTATATTCTTGGATAGCAATTTGCCATCTCAGCATATGTCTATTTGGAGTCTTCATATTTAATAGTGATTTCACAGCATTACAGTCTGTGATTACATCAAATACTGTGCCATCCAAATAATAATGCAGTTTTTCTAAAGCCCACACTAGGCATAAGCATTCCATTTGGCTTGCTCCATACCTTGCTTCTGTTGGCTTTATCTGCCTTGAAATGAAACAAATTGGTCCTTCCACTGGTTTATCATTGATAATTTGTGTTTGGTGAAGTGCAGCACCTAGTCCTTCTCCAAAAGCATCAATGTACAGTTTGAAGGGTAGTTTCCAATCTGGCATCAGAAGAAATGGGGCATTTGTTAAGGAATTTTTCAATTCTTCATATGCCTTGACTCTTTCTTCTGTCATCTCATAGACTGTTTGTTGGTCACATAGCTTATACAAGGATTTAGCAATCTTTGCAAAGTCCTTTATATGCTGTCTATAGTAACCAGCAAATCCTAGAAATGATTGCATTTCTTTTTTGGTTTGAGGCATTGGTTTAAGTAGTACTTCTGCTACTTTATTTTTGTCTATGCCTAGACTAAGGCCAGATACTACATGTCCTAGTGCCTTTAATTCACTATATGCAAAATGACATTTTTTCAAGGAAATTTTCATATTCACTTGGACTATTTTTTGTAGTACCCTTTCTAGCCTTGTGAGGTGATTTTCCCAAGTTTCTGAGCAAACTATGATATCATCAATATAGATAATCAACCATCCTTCTGATAATTCTTCAGGGAATATGGTATTCATCATTCTTTGATAATGGGAAGGTGCATATTTTATTCCAAATGGCATTCTTAAGTATTCAAAAATTCCACAATGGACTATTATTCTTAGTAGTTTCTTGGAATTGTCTGTTAAGACATTTTGATGAAAACCCTTAAGAGCATCCATAGCTGTGATGAACTTAGCTTGTGACAATTGGGTTAATGTCTCATGGATTCTGGGTATTGGATATCTGTCTGGAATGGTATAGGTATTCAGGGCTCTGAAGTCTCCTACCATCCTTGATTTTCCATTATGCCAAGTTATAATGACAGGTGTAGTAACTTCTACTTGTTCATTATGTCCAACCTTTCTTAATACTCCAAGGTCCATTAATTCTTTAATGTGCACCTCTAAGGCTTCTCTAGCTCTTGGACTGGCTGGATAAGCAGGTCTTCTTAATAAAGGTGGGTAAGGTTTTTCTACATTAAGAATTATATCCACTTCATGTCCAATTATGGCACCTAGTGGCTCTTTGTCAGTTGCAAAGGCATTTTTATACTTAAATAAGAGGTCAATCAATTTTTCTTTCATTTTTTCTGTTAATTCTTGATTGAATTCTGCCTCTTTGAGTTGATCAGATATAAAAAGTGCCTTTTCTGGAATTTTTTCTTCATTCTTAATAACTGTGATTTGTTTTTTGTTATTTAAGAATCCAAACTTTTGTCTTTTGTTATCTCCTATGGTAAAATATCTATCCTTTTGGTTGGAGATATCTATACCATAGATTGATAAGTAGTCATTCCCAAGTATGAAATGATTACTAGTACAGTTGTCCATTACTACAAACTCTACTTTAATTCTGACACATTGTGAGGGGTGAGGAAAAATTAGTGTTAAATCAATTATTCCAAGGGGCTTCATGCTCTCACTTGCACTACTAAATTTGACACCTTGTATTGGCATAAGTTTTTCTTGCCAGTCTGGGACAATGGTTTTTAAATAACTTTTGCCAACACAAGTGCAATATGCTCCTGTATCCAAGTTAACCTTTCCTTCTTGGTTATCAACCATAACAATACTTATACTTGATTTTCCAGCTGTATATCCCATTCCTCTTGCAGGTTTGGTTCTATACATTTTGGCATCTTGTATGTTTGTCAGATTTGTGTCAGATGTTCCAACTTGTGGCAAGTTTGAATTACCATCCAGTACTTCATAAATTATATCAATATTATTAATTTGTGCATTAATTATATTGATTTCATCACTTTCAGAGCTTTCTGACTCTTCTGTCTCTTTTTCAGAGTCAGATTCCTCTTCTTTGTCATTGTGGTTTTCTGTTTCCACAATTTCATTAATCTTTGCTTTTTTAAGGCAATTATTGGCTAAGTGTCCAATACCTCCACATTTATGGCATTTTCTTTGCTCATTATTGTTGGATGTATTGGGCTTAAAGGATTCTTTTGATTTATCCTTTTTGATAAATGGTTTATTTGGGCTTTTAATGTCCAATTTTTGTTCTTGTCACTATATCTTCTAGTGCATTTATATACTCTTCTGTGGAGCATGGTTCTATACACCTGCTTCTTAGGGCATGTTCTAGTTCCCCTCCACATTTTTTAAGTATTTTCATGTGCACTATTTTTTGTGACATTTCTGGGTACAGTGCATTAAGCCTTTCAACTTGTTTCAAGAACCAAGTTAAAGGTTTGTCTTTCTCTGGGTCAAAGAAAGAGTTTTCAAATGCATTTTCTATCTTATACCTCCAGGCATCATTTGCCCACTTGGTGATTATTTCTTGTTTCCACCAAGACCAGGTAGTTTTACCATTTGTTTGTCTTATGCCATAATACCATCTTTTTGCAGATTTCTCAAACAGTGAATGTAATCTTGCAGTGATTAATTCATCTGGTATGGCATAGTCTTCTTGTAACATGTCAATTGTTTTAATAAATGACATGTGGTCATATTCACCTTCTCCTGTGAATGTTGGCCATTCTTTTAATTGAGGTGCTTCTTTCCTTAAGACTTGGTTATTATCTTGGTGACTCAAGTCTGTTATGAAAGGATTTGACAATTCCTCTTTTGTTTTAACAGGGCTTCTTATATGAGAAAATGGTGTTGATAACTTTGGCATATTTAAATTAGCCTCATTAATTTTATCCATTTTTTCTGTAATAAGCCTTATTTCACTTTGAATATCATCTTTCAGATGCATTCTTGCTTCATCACTTTTTTCCACATGGTCCAAAAGTAATTTTTGGTGTGATGAAGTCTTTTCTTCAAATTTTTCTACAGAAATACTTAATTTATTTAATTTTTCTGTAAGATTGTCAATACTCACATCATAATTGATTGTCAAAGTCTTGTCTTTGATATCTTTTATGTATTTATACAATTCTTGTTGTCCTTGTATTAATTTTTGAGTATTGTCAATTAAATTCTTTGGTTTATTATTTTCAACAATAAACTTAATGTTGTCAATTTCTTTCTTGTTTTGCACAACAATTTTTGTTAAAGAAGATGAATTGTTATTTATTTCTTGTAGTGATAATAAACTATCTTTAATTTCTTTTAGAGGTAATATACTATTTTTAATTTCTGTTAAAGTATTTACAACATCTTTGGACAAGGTTATTTCTTTGGGAAATGAGGTTGTCTCATTCTTTGCTCTTCCTTGTCCTTGAATTCCATCAAGGTTCTGGCCATGTTGAAAACATTGTCCATGGCATCCTTTTGGATTCTTGGGATTCTGTAGCTTGGGGAATATGGTTTCTTCCAATGCTTTTTCTTGTTCTTCTTCCCTTCTTGGGGAAGTGGGTTGGCTTGGGGCTTGCTGGTAGAAGCTACTTGGGCTTCTTCCTTGGTTGCCTCCCTCTTTTTGGCATGGTAGTCCTTGATTTTTTTGATTTGAGGTTTGGATGACAGTGGATTCCATCCATTGGAGTATTTCACTATCCCCTCCTCTTTGAGGAACTTTTTCAGGATGTGCCAGGAGTTCATCACTCCTTGGTGTATTTGAGGCAACATTTCCCAATCTTTGTCCTTGTACACTGTGCAATACTGCTTGTACTGGCTCATGTAGATGTCTATTTGAGCCTTCTGAATGTGATTTGTACCTGTTTGAGTTACTCATACTTAGTTCCAATTCAGGCTCAGATATCATGGGCATTTCTGGGACTTGCCTTTGGGATAAGGCACTTCCTTGTGTGGATTCTGTTCCACTGGGGATATTGCCCTTTCTTTTCCCTTTTGAGGGATCAGTTCTACCTCTGAGTCCAGCTCCATCTGATTGGATGGAGTATTGGGAACCTCTTCTGGTAGTCATAATTAAAGAATAAGAAAAAATAAAAGTATTTTAGAATAAAATTCTTTTATGGAAGTTTAAAAAGAGGTGCTCACCTTCAGAGTCTTGAATGGTGGGTCCTGGAAAGTCTAATTTCTTAGCTTTCTTTCTTTTGGTGATAACTGGTGTTGGAGAACTTTGACAAGTTTCTTCCACCAACCTCTCAACAGTAGCTTGGTTGTCTTCTGTTGGGTTATCTTCAAACACTAAAAAAGACAAATAAATATAAGTCTTTTTCTAAGAAGTGTTATTTTTGGCAAGATATGGCAATTTTCCACGTAGAAATTGCTTTTATATCTTTTTTAAAAACTTGAAATGAATAAAGAAATGAATAAAAAGGAATAAAAATAACTTTTTTATTGGTTTTTAATATTTTTTAATATTTTTTTTATTTTTAAGGAATAAAATAAAAATTAATATGATTCTTTATAAAATTAAATTATAATAAAAATTATTTTTAATTTATAAATTATCTTTTTTAATCACTAGAGTCACTCAAAGAAAGTTCTTGCAAGTCTAAGGATGTGAAAAACCACGTGTAAGACAGTACAATTGCTTTCCAAATGCCTCAATAGCTTTTAAAATCAATAAAATATAAAATTATTATATAATTTTATGATTATAAATATAATTTATTATTGGATAAACCCAATTACAATCTTTTTAAAGGTCTTTTAAGTAAATATCACGGCCAGGCCCCCAAATGTAAGGTTTGACTATGAAACAATAAGTAAAAATTACTAATTTATTACTTATTGTACTCTGAATGTCCTTATAATTGAAATAAATAAGATTAAAATAATAATAATAATAAAGAAATATTATTATTATGGCGTAAAAATATTATATTATTAAATAAATGTAATAATATAATTAATATTATATGAAATTATAATATTGTAAATAATATTTTAATATAAAATAATTAATATATTATAAAGCTCTTTATTATTGTTACCAACAAATAATAAAGGCGTAAAAAACTGTTTTTTATAAATAAAAAACAATTAATAACAATAATATTACCAATATTAAAGTTATATATTAATATAAATACTATTTATATTAATTAAGAATTATTAAGAGTAATAATAAGAGAGAAATTATTATAATAAGATGAGATAACCTACTTTTAACACTTAAAATAATAATTTTGAGATATTTTACGCCAAAAGAATATAATACAACTTTTTCAAATTGTATTTACAATAAAAAATAAAGGAAATTTACTAAATTTCTTGATTTTACGTGGAAATGAGTTTATAGAGAGATTTATGACAAAAACAATTAAAGAATTGATTTAATCATGTAAAAATAGTGATTAATATTAAGATGGTCTTTGGTCTTTAATAATATAAGAGTTTTATATATAAAGAATAAAGAAATTACCTTTTATTTAATTGATTTAATGTTTTTGATACGTCTGAGGGGAAAATAGAGTAAAAAGAGCTCTATTTATAGTAAATACCTCCCTCCTAGAGTCCAACAGGCTTCTAGTAGACGTGTACTGATCATATCCACTGGAATTGATCAATATTTTAAGGTTTGGAGATGATTACATCATTATCAAACCATATTACATCATTATTACACCATTATTTAGAGTTATCACTATAACTCTAAAGTTGATGACATCAGAGGCTTGGCAGAACCCCATATTTCGTGGACTTTATTATTTTTAATCATAAACTAATAGTATTCACCAATTTTATCACTCTTAAGACTGTTAAACTTAAATTAAGGTTACAGTGTGTGATCATAACTGCTCAAATTAAGCTCAAATTTTGATCCTCAATAACTTTTAAGATTTACACGCTACAGCAATTCAGAGAGTGAATTCTGACAGCCTGGAATAACCTTATTATTCTGCCAAGAGCTTTTCATTACATAATCAAAACTCTAATTTTGATGATTTTTCTTGTAACTCATCTTTTCTGTCAAAATTCAATATTTTAAACTTCAAACCTTGATTTCAGGGGGTTATACCCTGAATTTAATAATAAAAATTACATCATTCTTCACGAATGAACTAGTAGAATCCAACTGTATACTTTTTTTTAAGTTTGGAACACTTTCACAACAAAGTGGTCAACAGCTCTGTTGATTTTTATCAATAATTCATCATAGGTTTTAACCTTGTTTATAATTTGTAAAATAAAGTTCATATCTGTGTTCCTACAGTAATTAAGTGGTAACTTTATTTTTGGTTCATCATTCTATCATGTATAGTTTAGAAGATATTAGCTATGATCCTTGAATATATGCGTTGACCAAAAAAGTGCATATATTCAGGTTAATTCCTTAAGTATTAACATTGGGAATTAGCTTATTAATTGTTTTATGTGTGGATTTTCATGGGGAATCCACTGGTTCAATTTATTTCACATGTTGTTTCATTAGTTCTTGAGATAAATAAGGTTTTATGGTTTTTATAAGGTATTATACCTTATAATTCCTTAAATATTGACTTTACAGATATGCCATAAAAATGGTATATGTGTATTTTTCCATGGGGAATCCAATGGTATAATTTATTTTACATGTTGATTCATTGGTTTTTAAGTTAAACCAATTTTTGTACCAATTTAAGGTATTTTTTGTATATTTAAGTAATTATTCTTAATGTATAATTATTCTAAGTAATTTTAATATAATTATATTAAAGGTATAATTATTCTGAGTCTTTTTTGTGACCTTATTGGGTATGTGGTCATATCTCAAAGGCTCACAACAGTGAGCGATCATAAATGATCAATTTGAAGCTTAAACTTTGATCATTAATACCTTTTCAGTCATATGCACTACAGCCATTCAGAGAGTTAATTATGATAGCTTGGAATGTCTTTATTAAGCTTTCATGAGTATTTCATTACATCATTAAAACTCTATTTTTGATCATTTTTCTTGTATCTCATCTTTTCTGTCAAAATTCAATATTTTAAACTTCAAACCATGATTTCAGGGGGTTTTGCCTTGAATATTATGATAAATAAGGCATAACTCTTCACCTAGGAACTATTAGTGGGGTTCACAGGCGTGGTTTTTGATATCTCATGCACTTTAAAAATTTCGCTGATGCTTAAGCGCACAATCGCAAATTTTCAATCCAGAAGCGAGGCCACAAGCAAACAAAATCGGCCGCTGATGGCAACAGCTCACAAGTTTCATGGTGATATTGTTGGCTGTTTGCAAAGATTTGACATCAGACAGAGATGATTGGGTTATGGTAACCACGAGGATCTGAGTAGTGGGTCAATGCATTTTCACAAAGAGATTTCTGATGATAAAATTCTTTCAAAAAAACTCAATTTTAACTGGGATCAGCCAATGCACAAGCCAAAAATGATAACAACATTTTCTTGTAAATTTTTGCTTATGTGTGCTTAAAATTTGACTGATGGTAGTTCCCTGTGAACCCCACTATTAGAGCCTTAATATCCACTTTATTTTAAGCTCGGACCACCTTCACAACAAAGTGGTCAACAGCTCTAGCAATTTTGTTCGATAAACCCTCACAAATTATAACCTTGTTTATAAATTTTGAAATAAATTTCATATATGTTCTCTTACAGTAATTAAATTCTAACTTCATCTTTGGTTTAACTCTCTATCATGTATATTTCAGGAGATATTAGCTAAAAACCCTGAATGTATTCACTGACCAAAAAAGTGCATATATTCAGCTTAATTCCCTAAGTATTAACTTTAAAGAAATTACATGAATTATTATATGTGTAGGATTTCATGGGGAATCCAATGGTGCAATTTAATTCACATGTTGTTTCATTGGTTTCTGAGATAATTATGAATTGTTGTCTTTCTATGGCATTTTTACCTTATTACTCATTAGTTATTGACTTTACATTTATGCCATAAAAATGATATATGTGTGTTTCATCGTGGGTAATATAATGGTTCAATTTATTTTAAATTCCTATTCATCAGATTCCAAGTTATTTCAGCATTTATGCTTTTTTATGGTATTTTTGCTTATTTTAAGATAATTATTTGGAGGAATAATTGTTATAAAGTTTTTCTTGTGACCTTTTTGGATATGTGGTCATATCTCAAAGGCTCACAGTATAATTTTCAACAATCATTGATATTTTTACAGTTGTGGGCTCTGTAATTCTTGTTAATGTAAAGAATCATTGACATTTTCTATAATAGTGGGCCCTTTTATTACTTCCACTTTGAAATTCATCACAACTGTTAAAACGCTTCTGTAGTAGGATTTTCTTTACATACCCTTCTATCTCCCTTTTTAATCACAAAAATGAAGCTTTAAAAAGAAAAAAATTGAGGCCCTTTTTCTGTTCAAAACAGAAATATGTGAGTCTTACTCATAAAATAATTGATGAGATTCATTAATAATAATATTAATTGGAAAAATAAATAGAAATAACTATAAATTTTATATTAAACAAGCTCTAGTCAATAAAGAAGAGAATGAATATTCCTTTTATAGTTTTCTTTTTTCAATAATCTTATTCAAGTAATATTTGAGAGTATTATATTTTCTATCTTCTGGATTTGTAGAAAACTAATTTCATAAAACACAAAAAAAGGGAAATTGATTCTCAATTTCAATCATTTTCTATTAAGGTGAATTTTATAGTTGTGGAAAAGTAAATTAATTATATATCATCAGATTGTCTATTTTAATTCCACTTTGACAGTGTATAAATACAAATCAAAAGAATTTCTTCAAAAAAGACATTAAATAAACCTATATATATTCATAATATAGTATTTAAGTGTCAGCTTTTATATAATATGCATTATAGGATAAGATGATTCCTTTTATCAAAATATTAATTTAAAATTTTTGCTTTTTCCTCCAATATATTTTTTTAAGAAGTAACTCTGGAATTTTCTCAAAATTAAATTATTTGTTTATTTAAGTTCTTTTTCAAAGACTTTCCATTTAATCATATTTCTGGATATATTTAATGGAATAACTAAAGTCACACCAGATATTGAATGGATTGTTTCCAATATAGGTATTTTTTAACAAAATCTGGTGCTCATTTAGAAACCAAGCTAATAAATTCACACCAGCTTTCCCCCAGGTTTTATATGCTTTCCTGAGGCTAGAAACTCATTCTAGCCCTTTTCAGAGATATTCAAGCTAATTTATATATATATATAATCTATTTAATTATTCCTTAATTCTTTTTTTGGTGGAAATTTTATCAAAAATTACGAATAAAATTAAAATAAAAAAAAATTCAAAAAGGGAAATAAACCACAGAGAGGAAAAACATACTTTATTTTAGCAATAGTAGAACTTATTTTTTATTTTTGTATTATTTATTTAATTATCTAATGATAACATATCTTCATTGATCAAGAATATCTTAAAGGTTAAAATGTTTGTTTTATTTGCTATTGGTAGTGATTTAGATATTTAATGGAGAATTCTTCGTCTTTCAAGTTTCATTTCTGAATGTGGTAACTTTTTTTAATCCAAAAATGTCAAATTCCATATGAGATTAGCCAAATTTCCACTTTTATGCCACAAATGGAGCCAAAAAAACATCATTTTTTAGCCTACATAGAGCTCAAAAATTACATGGGATGAGGTATTGATAGAAATTTCCATTTCATATTGTATCATGAGGAGCAAATGAAGTTAATATAGCCCCTTTATTGAGTAAAGACTCTAATAAATAGGACCAATGGGGTCATGGTGAGCCATTATGTAACATCCGGGCCTTTTTGGCCATAATACAGCCCCCACTGTTACATTTATGTGAAATAAAAATAAATTTCCCCTTTTGACTATTATTTTTATTTGGAGTTAAGGGCTAGAGCTTACACAGAAAAGTAGGAAATTTTTGGTTTCAATTTAAAACCAATAAATGCTAAATTGAAGACAGTTTTTGTTACATTAATTCCAGGTGGAGGGCACACATGTAGATCTGGAATTTTTTCCCAAATCCTCCTTTTTTTCAATTTGAATTATTCAATAAGATAAAATATTATTATTACCAAATAATTACAGGGTTTTCTTTCGTTTTTTAAATAAGAATAAGAAGCTTCTTATTTCTTCATTTTTTTTCTGAAAATATTTTATTTTTAATTAAAATCCACAGAAATTTATATAAAAATTCATGAATAAAGATCTCTTTTAATTAAGAAAATAATTACTATCATTCTTAAAACAAAAATAACTAAATGAACTCATCACCCTGTTTAAACAAATAAAACCAAATAGAGTTTTTTTGAATTTTCTTGGAATTAAGCATAAAATTCTTAAGATGAAAATAAAAATATTGAAAAAACATATCTCAAGAGATTTCCTTTCTCCTTTAATCCAAAAAAAATGATAAATCAAGTTTTTTTCAACCCAAAAAAACCATTAATTATTGATTTTAAAATTAGATACTATAAATAAAAAGCTATGGTATTTTCGGGTGGGCCAAAATTCATAAAGATCTTGTTTGGTACTTCCCAAATTTTTCCTCTCCAAATAACTCCAAATACCAATCCTTATCTGAGTTTATGAACAAATAATTAATTATTTTTCTATAATTTCTTTACTATTCCCAAATGAAAAAGTTCAACTATCTCTGGTCAGGAAAAAGTGGTGTGAATCACCAAAGCCTCTTTTTAGGCTACATACTGAGAGTCCCTTTTCTAACCATCATTCACAGATTATTTAATATTCAATTCTAAGATAATTATCTCCCAAAATTTCCTCAGCCTCTTATAAGTCATCGGAGCTTATATTCCCAATAAAAAGGATTTTTAAACCCAAATATACCATTAAAATCCGATTTCTTCCAACTCATAAGCCACCAATTATCTCAAAGCTTTTCAAGATATATTCTATATATAAATTCACTTCCAGATCCATCCTATTTTTTGCATGGAAATATTATCCGTTCTCTTCTTAAAAAGGTTTTAAGTTTTTTTTTCAAAAAATTCGTAATTGATATAAAAACTCAAAATAATGAACATTTAGTTTGAAAAGGGCTTTCATGGGATCGAAAAGTTCGTTCAGTAATGGCTTACCATGGCTACAGAACATTTCATGTTATGATTTACATAAACTTTTCGATTCCAAAATTATTATTTAATTATCTTTCATTACAAACTTAATAGCCCAATTAAGCTTGAAAGATGAATCTACTTATCATAATTATATTTCATTTATACTTCTCTTTATCAAAGTATACTTGAAGTTATTCTTACTTATTACATTTAAAAATTAGTAGCATATACAGATTATAAATCTTAATTTTCAGCTATCAGCTTGATAGTGAATCTATTAGTAGTATATCAAAGAGTATACATCTTAAGCTATATAGCATTCAGTACAATACTTAGATATATTTAGTAAAAAATTAATTAGTGAAACTATACTCAATTATAGCTATTATTACAGCTAATTATAAAATGGAATTGAATTAAAATCTTGGATGTAGGTTTTTATTTTAAAACTTTTAGACTTGAAATAATCAAGTGTATAGTATCAATATATATAATTAAAATACTATAATCATTTTATAAAAACCCCCAAATTATTATGAAATAGATTTTCTCTTTTGATTATATTTATCCCAAAACTTAATATAAATAATATAATGTACTGGATCTTTTATATAGAAACTGTTGTATTATTTACCTGATATCAGTATATTAAAATCTATACTAGTAAAAGTTCTTCTTCCATCCTGTCCTTATGATTATCCGAATCAAACTGTTGCGAAGAATTTTTATTTTAAATAAATTTCAAGCTGAGCGTACATCATGAGGCTAGAAATTATATATATATATCACTTACATATGATATTACCTTTAATAATGAAGAATTTTGATTTATGATCCGTATAAATAATTATAATAATAAGAATGTTATTTATAGAAAAGAAACTAATATAAAAGCTAGAAACTATTTCATTTATTCACTTCAAGGAATTAAATACACAAAAATATGATTTCATATTTAATATGATACAATTTTTTTAAAAAAATATGAGCTCATTGAAATTATTAATTTTCCAAAAAAAAAAAAAAATTAATTCTAAATCCTTTTTATCTTCAACAGGACTCTTTTTTTTTCATTTTTTTTTGTAATTTTCTATTTTCTCAGAAAAAATAGGCTTTCTTTCAAATAAGGTACTGTATATCATTGCTTGGATGATATCTTTGATTAAAAATTAAATATTACTTTGAAATGAGCTCTATTAAACATGTCAGAAATTTTTTTAGTATTTCTTATAGCTATGATTAATCAGAAAAAAAAGACTTAATATGTTGGAGATGTTTACCATAATGATAAAAATAAATTTTAACTCAATATTTCTTTCACCTGTAGTCTTTTATTTTAGTTTATATACATTTTAAAAGAAAAACATGAGCTTCGAACCAGCTTTATAATCTTGAAATTTCATTTCTAAGATTTAAGTAAGAATTGCCATCTTTATCTTGTTAAATAGATATTAAAATAGAGAAAATAAAAATAAATTCTATGATTTTAACCATTTCATATTCTTTATTTTTAGTTTTTCCATAAGATCAATTTTATATTACATAGAAATAAATATGATAAAAATATAGATTACAAACACATATTCATTCTATTCTAGTACTATAGTCATATATTTTAAGCAATATAAATACCTGTAGTATCTTTCCTAATAGTTAGACATTGATGATCTTTTCATTGACTTATATTGTGAGCTTGTGGCTATATTGTTCATAGCTTTCATTTCTTTTCCATATTCAACAAAAAGGGATATAAAAAGATGTATGAGATAATGATTATAATTTTGAGAATTACAAAAGAGATCTTATATCATTAAAAAAGCATGCTTGAAAAAACAATTTTGTTTAAAAACAGATATGTTAATATTATATAATATATGATAGAATAAATATAGTAAAGAATCCTTGGACCATTCAGATAATTTTTGATTAAAAAAAGCTTAAGTGATGAAGAAAATTTTGAATTTTAGACAAATTATATAAGAAATAATTCTAAATATAAATCTAGATAGAATAATGAAAGAAAATATTAATGATTTATTATTCAAACATTTCAAAAAGAATTTTAAATAAACTTGATATTTATTCAAAAATTATTTCTAGTGATAATATTTATTTAATTAATTATACTATTTTTTTTCTTGGTAAAAGGAAACTGGTACAGAACCATTTTATACCTTAAAATAATATCAATAGTGTTTTAAAATGTTAGAAGGGAATTTATAGGGCTCAAACCAAACTTTCGAAAGATAGGAATTAATATAATACTAATTTATAATCATTTTATGGATTTTTTTATGATGAATAATGTTAATTACCAATTAAAAAAGTTTTAAAATTCATTTATTTTCAATTAAAAGAAAGTTATCTCATATCAATACTTCTCATTGATTTCAAAAAAGACTATTTCGAGTAACTGTTAGTTCCATTGATTCAAGTTATATTGAATTTTGTTATCTATAAATCTTTCTATTCAAAGAATTTTGAAATTCAACCCTAACATTAGTATCATAATCAAAATGATTTATATATTTTAGATAAAATGATTTTTGGACTTAGCCTTGCTGTTCCGTCCTTTCATTTAGATCTAATATGTTTAAATATATTAATCAAGCATTTGATTTTTACATAATTCTCTAAATTCTTTATACTTTCTATTCAATGACAATATCACCTTTGACTTATCCTTTTACAAAAAAAAAAAATTTTTTTCATCCTCAAGAATCAAAAAAAAAAATTCTCAATCAAAGTTTTTTTTTTCATTTGTTTAAACAAAAAAATGAGATTAAGTTTTTTTTATAGTAAAATCAATCTAAGTGAGAAATTATCTTTTTAACAAGCCATCATTTCTATTTCCTAAGGACGTATTATTTGTTCATGTATTTTCTCATAATTGATTTTCTTTCCAAAAAAAATAAGATATGATCATAATAAATTTATTTTTATTTCATCCTTAATTGAATTAAATGGATTCATTGTAATGCTTTGTACTAGTTCTCAATTCATTAAATTGATTTTCATAAATTGATTAGTCTTATTTAATAGTAAAATTTAAAAGAATTTTAATATAGAATAATTCCTTTTATAATTGGAGAAATATTTATTATCTGAATTGAATTTAATCAGATGTTTTCAGTTAGTCACTCAATAATAACTGAATAGATGATGTTATTCTGGAAAGACCACTAAAAATTGAGAAAGAAAAACATTTTTTAAAGAAATTTTTTATGTAATTATAGCACTTTAAAGCTTTTTTATCCAACTAGGTTTCAAATGTATCATCTTGAAAAGGATATTTCCAGCAAATAAACAGTTGCTCTGATAGCAACATCATTTTCATGAAATTTTGTGCGCTCATCAGCCAACCTCTCCTCATGCGAATGTGAGCATGGCTTTATGTAGTAGTTTTGTGACCTTGAGAGCTCAGCTCAACAATGGAATATGTTTCATTTCCAGTCCCATGACTTGGTGAGTTGCCATTTTGTAAGAGTAAACCCATCATCTCTTTTAATCAGTGAGGTTACCTTTTTTGCAGTGAGTTGACTGTTATACTTTTAGAACATCTTGATGAGTTCCATATAGGGATGATGCATAAGATTGATGTTAAGCAGAGTGGGTATCAGAAGTTTTTAGTAGAATGCTCAAATATTGATTTAGTTCAGACTGAGTAGAAACGTTAACCAAAAATAGGCCTAGGACTAAAACCAAATTCTGTGGTGATACAGTATTTACCTGACAATTAAACCAGTATTAATCGGCATCCAAGAGTCCAGCTTTCGAAAGCTCGACCGTTACTGCATTCTTGAGCTCTTGAATTACAGCGCCAGGTTGAGGTGCACCAAAGACTGCAGTACCAGCCACAATAACATTTGACCCTGATGATTGATGTGCGTAACAATGATCCAGTGGTTTTTTTTTTGATGCAATACAAAGAAATGACTTTAGCAAGTGTAAGAATCGGCTGATTGAGTGGGGCCAGGTAAAATTAAATACCAGCTTCTGCACATGGCTTGACTGTTTTGGGTCCGACCCCACCATCGACCTGAATGTTCTTTCGAGGAAAGCGGGCCCTGAGCTCGCTAACTTTGATAACACAGTCATCCATAAACTTTTGCCCACCCCTGCCAGGGCGAACGGTCATAACAAGTAGTAAATCGGCACGTTGGCCAATCTCATCAGTGATTTGATTAGATGGTGTCTCAGGGGAGACTGCGACGCCGGCAGACATCCCACTCGCATGTATTTGATCGATAATCGCAAGCGGATCATGGTCTTTAGAATTGGGCTGTTGAAGACAAGCTTCAAGGTGAAATGTGTATGATGCACCACCGGCTTCAGCGACGTCAGAAATCCATCGCATCGGGTCGGAGACCATCATGTGACAATCCATGTAAGCCCCTTCAACGCTCTTGGCTACACAAGCTAGGACGGTAGGGCCAATGGTAATATTGGGTACAAAGTGCCTAAAAGACTTGCGAGTAATGAAAATATTTTAGCAAGCATCCTCAAAAGACCTAAGAATGATATAAACCAATCAACCCTAAAAAATATTTTACTCACCCATCCATAACATCTTTTCAATAGTGGCGATGTTAAGATTGAGAGGTCGAAATTCGAGCAAAAAGACAAATTTTGTCGAAAATCCATGGTCAGTTAAAATCCCAAAAATTTGCATCTTTCTGCGTTAAGATTGTGGAGTATCAAAGCAAACAAGGCAAGAAATAATTATATCTTGCTTACCCATATGAAGCCATTCTGCGCCATCCTTGATAACTCTTTGGCATTCAGCTGTTAGACTACCAAAGTCACTCGCTAGGACTGAAGGTGCAATGATAGGTTTAACCATTTAATCCAATCTTCAGAAACAATATGAACAATGTTATTGATAGAATAATCCGAGCGGCGATCGAACAGCTGAAGCCTCCCTTGGTCTTGAATTTATCTTGAGTGGTGGAGACTTTGTCGGAAGGATCCTCGTATCAAGCCGGAACACCGATTGATGGAATTTTCATGTACCGTACCGTCGTTTAAGTTCAAGACCCCGCCCCAGGCGATTGACCCTGTTGAAAGGCCAACTTTGAACAGTTGTTTGAATTTTGCTATTTATTCTTTTTTGGAAACATTTGATCATGAAGTCTGATTGTTCACACAAGAATCTTGGAAAAAGGGATGCCTTGTTAAGAAAGTTCCTGTTAATTTTGATTTTTTTGAAATGGCAAGATTGTTTTGACTGCAAAGATCACATTGCATTTTAGAATCAATCCTTTATTTTTGGACTAAAATTAACTTATTTCATGAGGACAATATATTTTACAAAACTTATTGGCTGTATTTTTGCCAATCTGTGATCCTGGTGAGGATGCTTCCTCAATTTGGTTGCACTTATTTCCTATTGAAATTTGATGGCTCTGGGAGTTTATCAAATTCCCCTCTTCTATATTGAATATAAGCATCAACTCAAATAGTTTATATGGCTATACTCTGAAGCTTATGGTACAAATTTGATTGATTTTTTCAATAAGGCGCAAGTAATTATTCCAAGCTTTTGAGAATTTTCTATTCCAAGAATTTTAATTGCTTATTATTGAATCAGGCGAAAAACATAACTCATAATCCTTTCTAAAAAGATTTCTTCAAAAACTTAATGATTCTCAAGGGTTTTGAATAACCTCTGTTATTTTTAACTTCTTTGGAATTTCTTTGATTTATCTAATATATAAATAAAAATGAAACTCAAAATCCAGGTTAAGGATAGTTTTGATTGCAAATATTGAGTTCAAAGAAATCATTCTTTGAATAAGATATGATTTATTATCTTCTATAGCCTGAGGAATAAATTTTTGAATATTAAATTAGGAATTTGATACCTTTTGAAACTTGTGAGTATTTAGTATCAATTTAAAATCAAAAAAATCTTTAAAAGAACTCAAAACAGCAAACAAAATACTGAAAATAAAATCTTCATGGCTAAAATACTATTTTTGAAAAAAATAAATAAATAAAATACAAATCTAAATACTTTGTTTAATTCTAATCAAATAGCACAAAACATATAGATCTAATATTATTATTTACCTTTAATACGACCTTATCAGGTTTACTAGATGAAAAAAGGTTTTCAGTTCTCAAAATATGTTTTTTTGGAAAATTTGAAAAAAAAATAATGCTTTTTTTTTGGAATTAAAGGATTTTTTCTTATTGAGAAAATATTTAAAAATAATTAATTTAATTTTTTTATGATGTTGAAAATGATATTTTGTGTTGATTTTATCAAGATTATTGATGAAATTGAATAAGGGACTTTTTTGAAGACTGAAAATATGTGAAAAATGAAACGAAATCTGCTAAAAAAAGAAAAAATAAATCTTGAAAGTTATATTTACAAAAGATTCATTCTAAAAAAACTCATTAAAACTTATTAATGTGGTTTCATTTTTATTTTTAATCTATAAATTTCTTCATTATTGAAAAAAAATTATACAATTTATTCATTTTTTGACTTTTTTTAATAAAAATATTTTTTTATTATGAATTAATTTACTCCAATTGAATCAAAAACTTCCCAAAACAACGGGTTCTTCAATATAATATATGAATAAAGATGATCAATTTTTTCAGTGAAATCAAAAAAATCAAAAATTGAATTCGAATATCATCAAAAAGGGATTTTTTTGAGTTTTGTTTTGATAGGGTATCTTCATTTAATTGAGTTTTATCTAGTAAGTAATAGGTTTTAATTTTTGTTAAATATCTATAGATTGAAAATATAAATATATGGCTAAATGATTTTTAAAAAAGAATACTAGTACAATATTCAAAAGAACCTCTAAATTAATTTATCTATTTTCATAAAATCTTGAATCAAGTTTTCAATTGAAAAAAATTGAATTGGGTGATAATGATAATTGAATTAAATATAAATAAATCATAATATAAAGATTATCATTAAGGCAATTATTTTCAATTTCAAGTTCTATAGGTATTATTCAGTTTTATTGAATTTTTACTTTTTGGAAAATAAAATTTTATTCAATATAATTGGCATGAATCATATATATAGCTAGGGGGTGCGATAATGAAATGCCTTTATAAGCAGTATACACCCCCACCAGATCTTGGAAAGGAGGCGTATCAAATGGATAGACAACTCTAATAAGTGTGTGGATCTACTCACTTCAGATTCTGGTTTCTACTCACATTCCCATGAATTCATAATATAAAAGGATCACCAATACTCAAATACGGTCCAGGAACACCATGTAGATCATAATTATATAAAATTAGTGCAGCTTAGCTATGGGGATTGATGATTTTTATGATATTTTGTTGTTTGATTTTACGGAAAAAAGAAAATCCATGCCTTTAGCCAGGTAATTGTAATGAGATATCCTTGTTTTTGATTCCAGAATGATCAAATGTAGGCTTATTTCAGTACTTATTGGATACATATATCAAAACGGTAAGAAATACATGGACGCAGTATGTTTTCATCTTTAATATGCATTAAAAACAGATTATAATAAACATAAAAAAGCATATTAATTCCCAAACACTCAATATATTAGAGACATGGAAAATGAATTTGGGGATCATCCCAATTATAACAATATCTTCACAGTTCTGCTCCTCAGAGCTTTATTCCATTTAGTTTTCTGAAATAATAGTAAGTGTATATTGAATTTTCTTATTATCTAAAGACTAATATGGAGATACAATGGAGATTATCATATAATTTTGATGTATATAATTTCTAGATCCAAAGAAAAAAATCAATTCTAAACAAATCTTTATTATCTCTTAGGGTGTTGGTAAACACATGTGAGGCCTTACATGTTTTTACCAATTTATGGCCAAAACACGTAATTTTATGGTAAAAACACATAAGTAACTGATTTTTCTAATAAAAATTCCTCAGGCTCAGTTTTGAGCATTTCTATAATTTTTGTTTGCCATATTTTTTCCAACATGGGATGTGAAGGTCCCCAATTTTTTTCAATTTTTTTTGCCCAATTTCTCCATTTTGGCCAATTTGGCAAAATGGCCTATTTTTACAAAAAAATTCATTAAATGTGTTCCCACTTATGAATTTCCATTATTTTTTTTTAAATAAAGGGAAAAATCTTGAGAATGAAAAAACAGAAGCGCAACATTTGGGTTTTTTTTCCTGGACATTTGTAGGCCCAAAAAGTCCTTGTTTCTTTACGTTTTTTTGTTCATGTTTGTATTTAAATTGAAAATGCCATTTATGACATAAATTGAAGTCAAAATGTAATTTATGATGAGTGGAAGTTAAAATTTCATTTTTGGAATTAACAGTGCACTTTATGACATCAAAAGCGCCATAAATGGCATCACAAATGACATAATAATGCCATAAATGGCATCAAGAAAGACATACAGATGCCATTTATGGCCAGAAAATTGGCCTAAATGGCATTACAACAATGCAATAAATTGAATTTAATGGCCTTAAAAATGCCATAAATGGCCTCAAAAATTGCATTAATGGCCTTAACATTGGTCTTAAAAATGGCATGAATGGCCTTAACATTAGCCTAAAAAATGGAATTAATGGCCTTAAAAATACCATAAATGGCATTAAAAATGCCATTTGTGGAATCAACAATGCCATTTGTGGCATTAACAATTACATTTATGGCATTACATAAATGGCATTATGCCATTTATTGCATTTATAATGCCATTAATGGCATTGTTAATGTGGCATTATTAATGTAATTTATGCAATACCATTAATGGCATTGTTAATGTGGCATGATTAATGCCATTTATGGAATTAAAAATTCCATTTATGGAATTAATAATTCCATTTATGGAATTCAAAATTCCATTTATGGAATTAATAATTCCATTTATGGAATTAAAAATTCCATTTATGGAATTAAAAATTCCATTTATGGAATTAATAATTCCATTTATGGAATTAAAAATTCCATTTATGGAATTAATAATTCCATTTATGGAATTAATAATTCCATTTATGGAATTAAAAATTCCATTTATGGAATTAATAATTCCATTTATGGAATTAATAATTCCATTTATGGAATTAAAAATTCCATTTATGGAATTAATAATTCCATTTATGGAATTAATAATTCCATTTATGGAATTAAAAATTCCATTTATGGAATTAATAATTCCATTTATGGAATTAATAATTCCATTTATGGAATTAAAAATTCCATTTATGGAATTGATGATTCCATTTATGGAATTGATAATTCCATTTATGGAATTAAAAATTCCATTTATGGAATTAATAATTCCATTTATGGAATTAAAAATTCCATTTATGGAATTAATAATTCCATTTATGGAATTAAAAATTCCATTTATGGAATTAAAAATTCCATTTATGGAATTAAAAATTCCATTTATGGAATTAAAAATTCCATTTATGGAATGGAATTTTTAATTCCATAAATGGAATTTTTAATTCCATAAATGGAATTTTTAATTCCATAAATGGAATTATTAATTCCATAAATGGAATTTTTAATTCCATAAATGGAATTATTAATTCCATAAATGGAATTTTTAATTCCATAAATGGAATTATCAATTCCATAAATGGAATCATCAATTCCATAAATGGAATTTTTTGGAATTAATAATTCCATTTATGGAATTGATAATTCCATTTATGGAATTGATAATTCCATTTATGGAATTAAAAATTCCATTTATGGAATTAAAAATTCCATTTATGGAATTAATAATTCCATTTATGGAATTAAAAATTCCATTTATGGAATTAAAAATTCCATTTATGGAATTAATAATTCCATTTATGGAATTAATAATTCCATTTATGGAATTAAAAATTCCATTTATGGAATTAAAAATTCCATTTATGGAATTAAAAATTCCATTTATGGAATTGATAATTCCATTTATGGAATTAAAAATTCCATTTATGGAATTAATAATTCCATTTATGGAATTAATAATTCCATTTATGGAATTAATAATTCCATTTATGGAATTAATAATTCCATTTATGGAATTAAAAATTCCATTTATGGAATTAATAATTCCATTTATGGAATTAAAAATTCCATTTATGGAATTAAAAATTCCATTTATGGAATTAAAAATTCCATTTATGGAATTAAAAATTCCATTTATGGAATTAAAAATTCCATTTATGGAATTGATAATTCCATTTATGGAATTAAAAATTCCATTTATGGAATTAATAATTCCATTTATGGAATTAAAAATTCCATTTATGGAATTAATAATTCCATAAATGGAATTTTTAATTCCATAAATGGAATTAATAATTCCATTTATGGAATTTTTAATTCCATTTATGGAATTATTAATTCCATAAATGGAATTATTAATTCCATAAATGGAATTATTAATTCCATAAATGGAATTTTTAATTCCATAAATGGAATTATCAATTCCATAAATGGAATTTTTAATTCCATAAATGGAATTATTAATTCCATAAATGGAATTATTAATTCCATAAATGGAATTATCAATTCCATAAATGGAATTTTTAATTCCATAAATGGAATTTTTAATTCCATAAATGGAATTATTAATTCCATAAATGGAATTATTAATTCCATAAATGGAATTTTTAATTCCATAAATGGAATTATTAATTCCATAAATGGAATTTTTAATTCCATAAATGGAATTATTAATTCCATAAATGGAATTTTTAATTCCATAAATGGAATTATTAATTCCATAAATGGAATTTTTAATTCCATAAATGGAATTATTAATTCCATAAATGGAATTATTAATTCCATAAATGGAATTATTAATTCCATAAATGGAATTTTTAATTCCATAAATGGAATTTTTAATTCCATAAATGGAATTATCAATTCCATAAATGGAATTATTAATTCCATAAATGGAATTTTTAATTCCATAAATGGAATTATCAATTCCATAAATGGAATTATTAATTCCAAAAAATTCCATTTATGGAATTGATGATTCCATTTATGGAATTGATAATTCCATTTATGGAATTAAAAATTCCATTTATGGAATTAATAATTCCATTTATGGAATTAAAAATTCCATTTATGGAATTAATAATTCCATTTATGGAATTAAAAATTCCATTTATGGAATTAAAAATTCCATTTATGGAATTAAAAATTCCATTCCATAAATGGAATTTTTAATTCCATAAATGGAATTTTTAATTCCATAAATGGAATTTTTAATTCCATAAATGGAATTTTTAATTCCATAAATGGAATTATTAATTCCATAAATGGAATTTTTAATTCCATAAATGGAATTATTAATTCCATAAATGGAATTTTTAATTCCATAAATGGAATTATCAATTCCATAAATGGAATCATCAATTCCATAAATGGAATTTTTAATTCCATAAATGGAATTATTAATTCCATAAATGGAATTATTAATTCCATAAATGGAATTTTTAATTCCATAAATGGAATTATTAATTCCATAAATGGAATTTTTAATTCCATAAATGGAATTTTTAATTCCATAAATGGAATTATTAATTCCATAAATGGAATTATTAATTCCATAAATGGAATTTTTAATTCCATAAATGGAATTTTTAATTCCATAAATGGAATTATTAATTCCATAAATGGAATTATTAATTCCATAAATGGAATTTTTAATTCCATAAATGGAATTTTTAATTCCATTAATGGAATTATTAATTCCATAAATGGAATTATTAATTCCATAAATGGAATTTTTAATTCCATAAATGGAATTTTTAATTTCATAAATGGAATTATTAATTCCATAAATGGAATTATTAATTCCATAAATGGAATTTTTAATTCCATAAATGGAATTATTAATTCCATAAATGGAATTATTAATTCCATAAATGGAATTTTTAATTCCATAAATGGAATTATTAATTCCATAAATGGAATTATTAATTCCATAAATGGAATTATTAATTCCATAAATGGAATTTTTAATTCCATAAATGGAATTATTAATTCCATAAATGGAATTTTTAATTCCATAAATGGAATTTTTAATTCCATAAATGGAATTTTTAATTCCATAAATGGAATTTTTAATTCCATAAATGGAATTTTTAATTCCATAAATGGAATTTTTAATTCCATAAATGGAATTTTTAATTCCATAAATGGAATTATTAATTCCATAAATGGAATTTTTAATTCCATAAATGGAATTATCAATTCCATAAATGGAATCATCAATTCCATAAATGGAATTTTTAATTCCATAAATGGAATTATTAATTCCATAAATGGAATTATTAATTCCATAAATGGAATTTTTAATTCCATAAATGGAATTATTAATTCCATAAATGGAATTATTAATTCCATAAATGGAATTTTTAATTCCATAAATGGAATTATTAATTCCATAAATGGAATTATTAATTCCATAAATGGAATTTTTAATTCCATAAATGGAATTATTAATTCCATAAATGGAATTTTTAATTCCATAAATGGAATTATTAATTCCATAAATGGAATTTTGAATTCCATAAATGGAATTATTAATTCCATAAATGGAATTTTTAATTCCATAAATGGCATTAATCATGCCACATTAACAATGCCATTAATGGTATTGCATAAATTACATTAATAATGCCACATTAACAATGCCATTAATGGCATTATAAATGCAATAAATGGCATAATGCCATTTATGTAATGCCATAAATGGAATTGTTAATGCCACAAATGGCATTGTTGATTCCACAAATGGCATTTTTAATGCCATTTATGGTATTTTTAAGGCCATTAATTCCATTTTTTAGGCTAATGTTAAGGCCATTCATGCCATTTTTAAGACCAATGTTAAGGCCATTAATGCAATTTTTGAGGCCATTTATGGCATTTTTAAGGCCATTAAATTCAATTTATTGCATTGTTGTAATGCCATTTAGGCCAATTTTCTGGCCATAAATGGCATCTGTATGTCTTTCTTGATGCCATTTATGGCATTATTATGTCATTTGTGATGCCATTTGGAATTTTTAATTCCATAAATGGAATTATTAATTCCATAAATGGAATTTTTAATTCCATAAATGGAATTATTAATTCCATAAATGGAATTATTAATTCCATAAATGGAATTATTAATTCCATAAATGGAATTTTTAATTCCATAAATGGAATTATCAATTCCATAAATGGAATTTTTAATTCCATAAATGGAATTATTAATTCCATAAATGGAATTATTAATTCCATAAATGGAATTTTTAATTCCATTTATGGAATTAATAATTCCATTTATGGAATTAATAATTCCATTTATGGAATTAAAAATTCCATTTATGGAATTAAAAATTCCATTTATGGAATTAATAATTCCATTTATGGAATTAAAAATTCCATTTATGGAATTAATAATTCCATTTATGGAATTAAAAATTCCATTTATGGAATTAATAATTCCATTTATGGAATTAATAATGCCATTTATGGCATTAATGGCATCAGAAATATTGCATTGTTAATGCCACAAATGGCATTAATGGCATCAGAAATATTGCATTGATAATGCCATTAATGGCACTGTTAGTGCAATAAATGGAATTGTCAAGGCCACAAATTGGCATCAGAAATAGTGCATTGATAATGTAATTAATGGCACTGTTAATGCCACAAATGGCATTGTTGATCCCACAAATGGCATTGTTAATGCCATAAATGACATTAATGGCATCAGAAATTCCATAAATAGTCATATTTCCTTTGAAAACCACCCCTTAAATTTTTTTACCATAAAATTACATGTTTTTATGAATTGATGGTAAAAACACATGAGTTTTTAGTAAAAACACGTAAGCTCTTATGTGTTTTTACCAATTTGCTTATGTGTTTTTATCAATACCCTATCTCTTATTTTCCCAATTTCTATGAGTCATGGTAAAATATAACCAAAGTAGAGTGATTTGAATTAAAAAAATAAGTTATTTAATTGAAATGTTTTTAATAGGGGGTGTCAAAGTTACCAAATCCCACACTCAAAATCCCGAGTTTTTTTTTGCCAAAATCCCACATTAATTTTTTGGGATTTCAGAAATCCCACACCTAAAGAGGTGAGGTATTTTGAGGTACAAAAACCCAGGTTTTTTGGTACCAAATCCCGTGTTTAAATACCAAAATCCCACCTTTAGCTTCCCATAAAGGCACATTTTTCAAACACACAACTCAGTAAGGGCATGTTAAATTGCATAAAAATTTCCTTCTCTTGCATAAAATCTAAATACACTCATCATTTATTAAGTTATTTGATTTCAAATTTCATTTACTACCAGCCGTTTCTTTATTTACCATGCCCAAGGCATCGCAAAGGCTACCTTTACTTCAGACCTTGAACTCACTTCAGTTCATCAATGCTCTCAACTCTGATAGTGATTCTGATATCCAGGAAGATATAATCTTGTTAGATATGATAACCTCACAAAGATACATCAATCCTCGTAGAAGATATCCATCTCATTACATGTATACAATGAATGATTTACAGACATTCTCATCTGAAAAGTTTCGACAGCTATGTAGGACAACACATGAATCATTTGAAAAATTGGTTGCACAAATTCAAGCTGATAAAATCTTTCAAAACTCATCACAAAACAAACAACGCAATCCTGCCATCCAATTGGCTGTGGCATTATCAAGGCTAGGATCAAATGGAAATGGGGCCCTTTGGGAAAGATTGGAATGTTGTTTGGAATTAGCCATGGGGCTATTGTGTTGTACACTCAAAGAGTCATTCAGATATTAATGAAGTTGAAGTGCAAAGTAATTGTGTGGCCAACAATAGAACAACGCAGAGAAATGTCTCAAGTAATGCAAGCAGAAGGCTTCCCTGGGTGCATTGGGTTTATTGATGGGAGTCTCATACCATTATCACAACGTCCTCCCAATGATGGTGAAGCGTATTTTGATCGCAAAAAAAGGTAAGCTGTTGAATCTTTATTCTTTATTTCAATCTTACTGATGGTTTACATATAAGGTATTCTATGTCAATACAACTGGTTTGCGATATCAACAAGCAGTTCACTGCTCTGCATGTTGGTTGTACTGGGTCACTTCATGATTCGAATGTCTATCAACATATGAGAATAGCACAAACACCTCAAGAGTTTTATGAAAAGGATCAGTACTTACTTGCAGATTCGGCATATGCAAGCTCTCCTTGGGTTGTTCCAGCATATAAGGGAGTTGTAGCACATAATGAAGACAACCGTTCGTTCAATTACTGTCTAGCAAAATCAAGGGTCAGAATTGAGAATGCAATTGGCATTTTGAAGGGGAGGTGGTTTTCTCTAAGGGAAATGAGAAATCAAATGAGGTATAATCATGAAATTGAATATTTTGTTAGTTGGGTTGTGTCTTGCACGATTTTACATAATATGTTAGCTCAAATTGGTGATGAGTGGTTTGATTTATATGAAGATGATGATCCACCACAAGTGGAAAATCTGGCCAACAATGACATTGGGGAAGATGTGCTAAATATGCGTGAGAAAATTAAACCAATCACTTTGGCATGGAAAAATAGTCAATTGTAAATTTCTTCAGGACCAATGTTTTATGTACTTAATTTAATGGCATACAACGGAGTGGAGATGTTATTCATAAAATAAAAGTATTTACAATTAACATTTTTTACTTCTTTTTTGATCCTGCATATTTCGTTCAAAGTACCCATTGACTCTTGAATTTATTTCGGTGGGTGTCATTTTCAAGAATTTGTCACCTACATTAAATAATTTATGGTTTATTTGAAAAGAACATCCAAAATGAGTAATTGTGTCATGATTGATAATTTCTGGAGGTGGTTTTGTTGTATGATGAACCATTGTTGATGTCTTCCAAAGTATTTCCATGATGCCAGGTTTTTTTGAAAAATCGATCTCCATTTTTAATTCAGGGAAGTGTAAGCCATGTCCAGAGGGGGTGAAGATAGTAGGAAGTGGAAGGAAATCTTTTTTTGATACAAAAGAAAAAATACCATAAGTCCAGGCATTGAGATCGTTTAAATCTTTGTGTGGCTTATTGAAAAATCCATCTTGGGTGACAATGACATTGGTAAACGATTTGAATCCTTCCTTGGGATTGGCAGAAGTCCATTTGAGTTGACTGAAGTTGGGTAATTGGGCTGCTTCCATTAATGATTGATTTTCATTTGCTGCTAATTTTGAAAAATGGGAGATTCTTGAGTAAATGAATTCGTCATATTCATGAAGCTTGATCCATTGATTGTTATCTGTTTCAATTTGATGAGGAGTTAAACCAGGTTTTCTGGAGTAAACACCTAATAATTTTGTAATCAGTCAGTAATTATTAAGGGAATATGACAAAAAGATCACACACCTGCAGATTTTCCAGCATCAGAACCAGATCAAAACCCAATACCTTTCATAATGCCACCTTCGAGTTGCTTATTGGTTTTAATTTCTTGTCGATTTTGAGATAAGGACATTAATGTCATGATGATTTTTTGCAGCATTTGAGAGTGGCCAGAATAATTATCAAATGGGGTTATTTCATATATGATGACAGGCAAAAACGGCTTGGATGTTTTATTAATGAGGATATAAGGATGGGGGAGAGTGTTAAGTGATGGAAGTTTTAACCATGAGGCATTTGAAGATTTCTTGTCAATCGAAATTGTGGAAAAGTTTTTAAATTCTTTTTTGGAATGGCCAAGGTGAGACATTATTTCTTTTGAATCATGGATGTGTTGTCTTTGGCTTCGGGTGAGCTTTCTTTTATTATTTAATTTGGTATTATTATCCTCATGATGTTCTATATTTGGTTTAGTCCTAACCATGACATCAAGAGGAGTAATATGAGCTTCATCATCTTCCAAATCATTCTGATGATGTGCTGAGTCTGGTTTAGTCCTAACCATGACATCATCAAACTGATTGGAAGAATGAGAAGGAGGAGGAGATTTTTTTTTGAATTTTAAGGATGATGGAAGGGATGGGAAATGAAATGACATTGCAAAAGAAACCCTTATAAATAATCCGCCCCTACATGAACAAATAAAACAAAAATTAAAACAAAAAAGAAAAAAAAAGGTTAGTAAAGATCATAATCCAAAAAAAAAAGTCGGAAATGGATAATGATGAGTGATGGTTAGTAAAGATCATAATCCAAAAAAAAAAGTCGGAAATGGATAATGATGAGTGATGGTTAGTAAAGATCATAATCCAAAAAAAAAAGTCGGAAATGGATAATGATGAGTGATGGTTAGTAAAGATCATAATCCAAAAAGAAAAGTTGGAAATGGATAATGATGAGTGATGGTTAGTAAAGATCATAATCCAAAAAAAAAAGTCGGAAATGGATAATGATGAGTGATGGTTAGTAAAGATCATAATCCAAAAAAAAAAGTCGGAAATGGATAATGATGAGTGATGGTTAGTAAAGATCATAATCCAAAAAAAAAAGTCGGAAATGGATAATGATGAGTGATGGTTAGTAAAGATCATAATCCAAAAAAAAAAGTCGGAAATGGATAATGATGGGTGATGGTTAGTAAAGATCATAATCCAAAAAAAAAAGTAGGAAATGGATAATGATGAGTGATGGTTAGTAAAGATCATAATCCAAAAAAAAAAGTCGGAAATGGATAATGATGAGTGATGGTTAGTAAAGATCATAATCCAAAAAAAAAAGTCGGAAATGGATAATGATGGGTGATGGTTAGTAAAGATCATAATCCAAAAAAAAAAGTCGGAAATGGATAATGATGAGTGATGGTCAGTAAAGATCATAATCCAAAAAAAAAAGTCGGAAATGGATAATGATGGGTGATGGTTAGTAAAGATCATAATCCAAAAAAAAAGTAGGAAATGGATAATGATGAGTGATGGTTAGTAAAGATCATAATCCAAAAAAAAAAAGTCGGAAATGGATAATGATGAGTGATGTATGATGATGATTATAAAAAAAGAAAGAAATAATGATGGGTGGGTGAGTTGTGGATGATGATGGTGATGGGAGGTGCAAAAAAATGATTAAAATATTTTAAAAGACCAAAAGGACATTACCTACAGAAAAATTTAAAAAAAATTAGCAAAAAAGGATTGTGATTGAACAAAAAGAAGAGAAATTCACTTACCTGAATTTTGAAAAAAGTGAGTTTTTTTTAAGAGGGAAGGGTGAAAAATAAAAATAGAATAAAAATAATTGAGAATTGACAAATCAAATTTAAAAAATTTGGTGATTTTTTTTAAGAGGGAGGAGTGAAAAGCAAAAATGAAAATTAAAATTTGAAATTCAAAAAAAAAAAAATTTAAAAAAAGTTTTTTTTTTTTTAATTGGGAGGGGTGAGCAGTAAAAAAAAAAAAATTGAATGAAATTAAAGGAAAAAATCAACTTTAAAAAGCAAATTAAAAATTAAGAATTAAAAATCAAAAATCAACTGAACAAGGGACTTTGCCCATTTAAAAGTTGAAACCCTTCAAAATAAAAAATAACCATTAAATTTAAAAAAATATATAGAAAAAGATGAAAAAATTTCCCAACAAACCATAAAATGACATTTTCATAAAAAAGGAAAAAAACTGTCATCGAATTTGATTTTTGAACAGACTTCATATAAATGCTCAATGCAAAACTTTCCCAAATTTGCAAATCTGCCGCAAATTGCAAATAAATGTCATATGCACTTGGAATGGCAAGTTGGTGCGTCAATTATGCATAAAAATTGAAATTTCCCTTTGGTAATAAAGTGGAGTTAGATTTCATGACATAAGATCAATAATTAAACAAGCACCATATATAAATTGATCACATTACACATATGTAATAAGTTATTTTTTATTGACTAATGCCAGAATGCGTTCCAGCTCCACGATTGGCCTGCTTGATGACAATGCCGCTATAGTGAGATCCATCTGGCATTGCTTTTCCTTCAATTCCAATTCACTATTCCACTTTTCTTTTTCAAATTCATGTTTCTTTGCATTTTGCTTCTCATCAAACTCCATTTGTTTTTGTAGCTTGACTTCTTCAAACCGTTGTTTTTCCATGTTGCACACTTTCTCTTCATTCCACCTCTCCCTGTCCCACTCCAAACGTGCATGATCACTTATTTCACAGGCTAATAAGCATGAATTTTGTCAGTAGGATTCTTAATAGTATCCATAATTGCAAGTCATACCTTTGTTCCGTGATTCAAGTATATTTGCATAAGTAGGTGCAAACATATCCAGCGACCTTTTCCTAGAACCACTCTTGTCATTCAAGTTGGGTGTCATGGCTTGATTACGCTTTTGTGCTGAATGCATTATGGATTTACTTTGCTGATCAAAGGAGGAATAATCAATATTGGTGTGAATAAATATGACTCTTAAATGTACTTACCAAATCATCTTGAAGGTTTTCCACTGGAACCAAGTTATCCTCATTATGAAGCAAACGATCCAGATTGTGAGGTGAATCCAAGTGATTATTCTCCTTTGAAAAGCAAATGGGCTTTAATTATCTGAGGTATAAAAAGGAAGAGACCATAGCGTACCTTATCAAGCAAAACATCATCATCATCACCATTGAGACTGTCTTTTTCTTGCGAATCATAGCTTGCAATGGGAGTGACATTGGGCTTGTGGCCAAAGAGCACATCCATTTCTGCATAGCAAGGACACATAATTTCCAGCTTTTCACTCATGGATTTTATTCCTTTACTCTCATCTTCTTCCGTTATTCCAGCCCCAGTTAAGTTTTCGAATTTTTTGGCTGCCATATATTTCTTTTTATATGTTCGCCATCGATCTCGGATGCTGCTTGAACTAAGGTTTAGGCTATTTCGTGATTTTTTGTTGACCTCAATGGCCATAAGCTGAAACCCATGCTGCTTTGAGGAAGGAGGTCTTCCAATAGTTGTTGAACCGCTAGTACCAAAACATGACTCGAAATTGGACTTGACTGAAAGCCAATTAATTATTGTTAAATAATCTGTACGTATTAAGTGACCTGATGGATGAGGCAGGCCAGAGGTGATCTTCATGTCTGTCTTGATTTGTCTTGCTTTGGATCGAGGCATTATTATATGGATGATGAAGTATAAATGGACTATCAGCTGTTCGGTCAGATTGTCCAAAGTGGAGTTCAGAAGAACATGTTGTACAGGTATGAATTGTGAGTACTCATTTGGGTTAGGTTTCAAGCTGAAATCCCAGATGCATGGGATTTGGTCAAAATACCAGGGGACTCAGTTAAAATACCATGGGATTTATACATAAAAAACCTGGGATTTAGTGTTGGGATTTGGGTTCCAAATCCCGTGTTATTTTAAGGCGGGATGTGGTGACTTTGACACCCCCTAATGGTTATTTTTTGGAAGATGAGAGAATTATTTTGAATTATTCAGCAAGTTACTTGAAATCATCAAGGATAAATTGAAGAGGGCTATGAGAACAAATATATACAATGGGTAAATTTATATTTTATGAGTACTTAATTGGGCCCATGTTGAGTTAATTTGAATTTCTTACTTTCCATTAGGATGTGATTAATCTAAGAAGATTTACAAATACTTTTTTAATAGTGATGTACCTATTATGAAAGATTTTGTATATGATTGCTTATTGAAGAGATCTTTTTATCATAGTCTATGATTAAATCATTTTTATAGGTAGTGAGATTGATCAGAGGGAGATGTTCTTAACTTGATTTAGATAATTGTTTGTGAGTGAAAAACAGTCTGAAATAGTTTTTATTCTCAAAATATTGATTAGGGGGTCAAACCTAGACTATATTTCACATGTCCCTCAGAATTTGAAAACTTGGAGCCTCTTTGTTTCATTCATGTGATTGAAAGAGGTTATATTCAAAAAAATTCAAATAATCCCTTCAGATTGTTATAAATTTAAATTTCAATCTTTCACATTAAAGAAGGTCTAAAAATTATAAGAATAAAATTTTTTCTAAACATTAATATTAATAAAAAATCAATTTTATTGATGAGAGAATCTCAAAAGGAATCTTCACCCGTATTAAAATTTTTATCTTCTTATTTTTAAGAATAATTAACTTCTTGGGTGAGAAGAGAGTCCCAGAAAATATTATTTCTGTATTTAATCAAACATATGTATGTAATTTTAAGCCTATATAAGTGTTTTTAAATGACGTGATTCAAGTAGCTAGTGGGGTTATCAGTGATTAGTTTATCGTGATATAAGAGCTCTCAGTTGAGTATGTCATTAGATTTAAATTAAATAAATAAATTAATAAATAAATAAATAAATAAGTATAATCTCAAATTTCTAATCATTATTCAAAACTTACTCAAGCTTATTTGTCTTGTTGGGAAAGAAGAGCACTGTCCTTTTTATTTTGGGCCAAGATGGCTTTAAATTAAAGATATGATTTTCATGATCATATTATAGTAAAAACTACTATATACACAAGTATTTTCTGGATTTATAATTTCTCTGTCACACCAGAGTTGAATTTTCATAGCTTAAATGATGGATACAGGGAAAGGAAAACTTTGTGATTGCGTTTTGATTAGATAAGGTCTTACAGACACAGATTGAGGGAATTCCATATCAAGTAGAGTCACTAATAAGATATTGTAGACATTTCTTTCTTCAATAAACTAATTTTTTTGAAACATCTCCTGCTAGAATTAACCAACTAATTATCAGGAAAAGTGATTTCCATGATAACATATTTTCTTTAATATTTCTTCCTTTTTTGACAATGAAGTCTATTCAAAATCTTTCGCTCTTCTTGATGTTGAGCTTCATTAAATTTAATATATTTTTTCAACAAAGTATAGCTAAATGTTTTCAGTTATAAATCAGATTTTTTCCAATTCATAAGTAATTAATAAAAAAATAATAGCTAAAGTCTATGATTATACTCCTTATTTTTCAATTCATGGTATAAAAGCTGAAGTTTGAGATAAGATTCTATTTTGAAGATTTTACAGAGAAACCTAATTTATTTTGAATTTATGTAGTAAGCTGTTCAAACTTTGGTGTGTGGCAGTGTGATAGTCAATCAAATAAATAATATTTTTTTGATTAAAAATGGACATGATTTACACTGTCAATTGTTAAGCAAGAAGCTACTCCCTAATAAAGTGCATCCATTAAGTCGATTGAGATTATTTCAGGTAGCTAGAAAGGCTCATTTTCCCACAGAAATTACTCTAATTAAGTCAAGATGTCTTTATTTTTATAATAGCCAAGTAGGCTTAATATTTAGGTTTTCAGGACTTAAATTGAAACAGAGATGTGTTTTTTTCCTTTCACACCACAAGGGTTAATAAAGAGTGAATTTAAAGAGTGGTTTAATAAATTGATAAGCTTCTCTTGGTCCACTGGAAAGAACTAAGAGTGCAGGATAATATTAATAAAACAGATCATTTTCTGGTGTCAAAATTATTTTATATCAAATTTAAGTTTATGATAAAAAGTCTTAACATAAATAGAAATGAAATATAGGGATTATGAAATAGCCATATTAAGGGTTTTTATTCCTTGACTGATTTTGCTTTTTCTTTTTTCGAAATAAGTTGAACTTATTTGAGAAATCAGTCATGAAAATTGAATACTGATTTTATGTCTGATTTCTCGTTTTGGAACTAGCTGGAACAAGTAGAAGAAATATGCTTTTCCTCACCATTTTGGGTTAAGAAATTTAAAAAAAACATTAAATGAATTCCGAATAAAAGAAAAAATAATGCCATAGAAGATATTTTTGATAAAGTGTTCCTACTCATTGTACCTCTTTGGAACGAAGCTTGGAAACAATTGGTCAAAAATGGTCCTGACAAACAAAAAATGCCATCTGATTTGATGGATCATTTTGAAGAAAGCCACGGCTCAAAAAAATAGAAAATCAGACTAGTTCTGAAGTTTCGAATCATTTAAGGAAGGAAGCCCCTTATTTTTGTTAATTAAATAATAAGCTTATGCTTTCAACTTTAATGTTATAGAACATTATTTCTGGTCGAGCTGTCATTTAATAGCTAACATCCTAATTTATATTTGTTGAATCATCTGATATGTGTTATCCCACAGACTTCCTTGTTATTTAGAAATTGAAATGAAATTTTAACTAATAATAATTAAAGGACACATTACCAAGCTACTTGGCTAAAAACTCAATGTGATTAAACATTATACAGTAGAATATCCCTTAATCCCACAAACACTTCTGTATTCACCACTATTTCGGGCACAAAGGGAATCAATTGTAAAATTGATAGAATTACAGAGGAATATATTCAATAATAAAATGAATTTGATTAATATTAAGCTTGAAAGGGATTTGATAATTCAATTGTAATTATAATTTAGTAAATGTATTATGTAATTAGGATTACTGAGTAGCTATAAGATGTGTTCAACTAAATTGGCCATTAAAACTGTATAAAAATATCAAGAAATGGTAAAACTAATGCAGATTAAAAAGAAGACTGTAAATATTATGAGATATTATTATTAATAAGTTAGTTGGTTTTTTTTATTTTTAAACTATGGGGAGTTTTTTAATTTCAATATAAGCCCCTTGAATTCTCAATCAATCCAGCTATCCACTTGGCTAAAGTTTTGGAACATCTTCATTTTCTAATCCAAAATTTATGAAAAAAAGTGTTTTCAATCGCTCAAATTTCTATATAGTGATTATTTCATAGATTGAAAATTTATTTTTATATTCATAAATCATCATAAATTAACTCAAATGAATTCGATTTATCATTCTTTCTTTACATTTAAAGTTCAACAACTTCTGAATATTCCATCTTGGCTCATAACAAAAAAATATAAATTAATCTCTTTATCAAGGAAAATAGATACTCATTTTCATTTTAATTTAAATTTAATGATTGTTTTATTATTGAGTTATTAAATTTCATCAAATCTAGAAGAAAGTAATTTTCTTTAAGTTGGTACTTGAAGGTTTATGAAAATAAATTCTCAAACCAAATAATTGAAGCTATCATATAAAGTGAATTGAAACTGATAATATTGATATTTATTTTTATCTTTCTAATTTTGATACTTTTATTTTACTTTGGCTAACAATAAAAGGAAGTTGTCTCTGGAATTCGAGACTTGAAATATTATTGAAATAAATATGAAAAAGAAACAATCAAATGACTGATATTGATTGTGATGTTGATGCGGATATTTATTTTCTTATTTGAATAATATGGAGTTTTTTCTTTAAAAAAAAAGAATCAGATTTTCATAATTATTCTCACCTAAGTATTCGGATTTTTTATTTGATATTTAAGAAGAAAAGATGCAGAAATTATATTTTTTTATCAATATATAAGCTCTATTATAAGTCTTAGTATGTATGTAAATGAAAATGAAAAGTGGTAAAGCTCCCAATCTCTTTATTTATGAATTTATTATGTCTATTTTAATCAAAATTTATTCGATTGCTGAGGATTTCTCATCTTTTTCAGCAGTTGTTACATAGAGTTATTTAATTATTATAAAATTGTAATTAATAGAAAGTTTTTTTATCATTAAAATATTTCAAATATATCGAATTCTTTCTTATGTACACACTGATTTATTTATTCAATACTGATTACTAATAAATATGGGGAAATAATTGGATTATTTTTTTGAACAATAAGTTTTGAGATTAATTATTTGTACTTGTTTTTCAATTGATGTTCAAAGATGGTAAAATTTGAATATGAAGGAATTTGAGAATAAATATGATTCATCTTAAATGTATCTAGAAAGCAAACAAGCATTTTTTGAATACTTCTAATATTCATTCTGCAATATCTTAATATCTCTCAGTCAAAGGGATTCTCTTGATTATATTAAATATAAAATCAAAAACCGTAAATCTAATTACTATAATTACTTCTATTGAAAAGCAAGATAATTGTTTATATCAAATAGAAAAATTCTCAAGATCTAGAAAGCTTTTCACTTATCTTATTAGCCTTCTTACTCTTCAGCTGTGAAACTGAAACATAATGAGTAAAAAAAAATATTGAGAATTAATATTAAGCTTGTCAAAAAATATTAAGATAAAGAAACTTATAGGATTAATAATTGTTACTTGCATAAAGTTTATTTTTTAAGATTTAAAATAAGAAAAAGAATCTTTAAATTAGGTAAAAACTACAAAATTTTTTTATATCCATTTGTTTTAAAAATAATATATAATATCAAATATTATAACTGAGAAAAAAAGGGATTTATTCTGAAAAGATTTTTTCCATAGCTCTAATTTATGTTGAAAAAAGGGAATTGGTAAAATTATTTAAAAGCACATAAGAGCCCCATTCTTTTGAAAAAAACCAGAGAAAGATTTTTGGAATTTCAGAGATTTGAGCATATTTTCAAATTGGTGGCTGGTTGAGAATACAAATTAATTTTACTATGGTTTTTTGGAATTGTATCTCATTTGTGCAATTTAGTGATATAGCCACATTTTCAAGATTTGTCAATGAAAATTTTGAAAATATTAATATTGATCAAGAGCACTGCATTTTCTTATGAAGTATAATAAATAATTGATTTTTCAATTATTTTTTCTCCTTGTTATAGATTACTTGTGATTATAACAGTAAGGAGTAAATTCCTACTAGAACCAATTACAAGAAATATTAAAGTTAAATTTTCTTATTAAAATAATATGAAATAATCTTAATAAATGATTATTTTTTACAAGATTAATTATTATAATTTCTTGAAGAAAAGTCCAAAATGGTCAAAAACTCTGATAATTTAATAGATAACTCACTAATACTGCAAGAAAACCTTGAAAAAGATTGGTAGAGTGTTTTGACAGATTATTGGCGGATTTAAGGAATCCAAAGCTGGTTTAAAGAAATAAGATACCAGCTTATTAAAATGATACTATTGTAAATAGAAATATGATTTCAAAATATTTAAATTTCTAAGACTGATATAATAACTAATACTTACTTTGGTGGTATTCATGATTTAATGAATTAACTGAATGATTATAGGATATCTGAAAAAAACAGCACTAGTAGGCTTCTTTTGAGTCTAAAATATCTCAAGGAGACATTCCATGGAGGAATATGAAATACTGGTTAGTGAGAAAACACTTACCCTATTTGGTTAGTTGATTACATCACCTATAGTCACCTCAAGCTATCATAATTACTTAATTATGTCATTTTGCATTGCTACCAAACCATTTATGGCTAATAAATAAAGGAGTTACTACTTGAAATATTATTTTGTTTCAAAATTAACTTTTGTTAATAAAATTTAACAAATTTATTGGAAATTTAATTACAGGTTGTATTTTCTGTGAATTTTTGATGATTCAATGTTTCTTGGGAAGTCATCAAAAATGGAATGTATGTAGAATTTTGAATTTTTATTATGAATTCATAATTATTTCTTGGTTTTGGAGTAGATTATCTCTTTCTTCATTGGTCCTGAAAGGTTAAGAAGGATTAATGAAGAATTGAATTTCTAATGAATTATTGGAGTTTTATCTCATTTTCTATGTGGTATAAGGAAATAGCATAATGACAGCTGGTTGCTATGAAGTAGTTTCAAGGATACTAGTTCCAAAAGTGTTTCATTTAATCTTTTTGGGTTTATTGTTTGAAAATAACTAATAATGGAAATGGTTACAGGAGTAAGAGCTTCTAATTAACACCTTTTCATGTCAAAATAGAAGCTTATTATCTATTTTCTCATGATTTGAGGGAATTTTAATTTGGGAAAAAGGTTCCCAAAAGTTCTTGAGATAAATTTGGCTAATATGAGCCATTGATCAAAGCCTTGGAGCATTCCATGACTCAGAGGCCTAAGAAGCTGGGTAACATGGCTCTCTTTGATGCCTTTTGTCTCCCTTAGCTATTTTCACTTGAAAAATGGTAATTCAGGCTTAAAGACTGATATCCACTATGGGTGTACTAAATCTTGATGTAATAATAGAGTAATTTTAAGCTACATAAACATGAATAACACTATTATTAGCTTATATGTAACATGGGATTTCTCACAATACCATTGTTTTGGTGTAAAAATGCAACAAGTTTTTTTCACAATTATTTTATGTGCTATTTATGATGAGATGTTAAATTATTTTCCATATTACCACCTTGTAAAGTTAATTTGATCTTATTCACCCTATGGGGTTACCCTAGGTTATTGTTTGCGCAGAACTCAAATATGGCCTCAAAAAAATGAATTACCTAGCCAAAAAAAGTTTTTTAACTTTGCTATATGAAAAATAATAAATATTGAAAATATATGAATTATGGGTTCTGTATATTACAGAAGTATCTTTATGAGCCTTAGAGGTATTTTCATATACCCAAAAGACCACAAAAGATGAATTGAGATACAAATATAAATAAAATAAATTTATTCATATTATAAAAATAAGAATTGAAATATAAATACAAATTTATATTTAAAAGTCAAAATTTAATTACAATTTAAAAATAAAATTACAATAAAATTTAAAATTAAGAAATTCTATTTTTACTTGTAAAAATTAAGTAAAAATGAGTTTTTAATAAAAATTGTGAAATTAAAATATTTTTGGTAAAAAGTTATATAAAATATATTATAAATTTTTATCCAATAAATAAACATAAAGAAATTATCACACCATTGGATTCCTCATAAAAAATAAAGTGGGGTCACCTCTGGATGAAATTTCTGTAACTCAACTCTAAATAAGCTTAAATTAAGTTTTTAGTATTTTCAATACAAAAATTGAAAATCCTAAAAACTTTAATTTAATTCACACCACATGGGGTGTTAACCATCAATTTTTGTGTTAAAATTGAGGTGCTGTGTTTAGTTTAGAAGTTATGAGGAATTGAAGTATTTGCAATTGAATTCAATTGAAATGTCAAAATGTGCGCATGTATTACATAAGTGAACTTTGATTTACATATGAGGTATCAATTATTACTGTATTGTACTGTACAATTTGATTGAATTACATATGTAAATTACAACTACAATACATGATGAGGAATTAAAGGAAAAAATAAATTGTAAAGATTAAAATTGGGGGGGGGGAAAGGAACTCTAGCTCTAAGGGGGAGCCAGACCCCCAAAATCCTTGCTGACTGGTGTGGGATGTCAAAATCCACGCAAAAGTTCATTACTTTTGGCCTGGAATTGAGTCACAGGGTCGGTGACCCAATTGATGATGAGGTTTTGATACCAACCAGGGTGGTTTTCACTGCTGCCAAGAGGGTAAAGCTACCCTTAAGCTAAAAAAATGTTAGTAAAAACACTTTTAAATGGTTTCTACGCCTCTTACACACATTCTGACGTGTTTTGAATGCTCTTGACCAGGTATTGCTATAGTAATGGCTGATTTAAGGGTCTAAAATGGCTTAAACCAGCCCTTTTTTGGTCTAAATCAGGGTTCAATGACGCCATAATTGACTTTTCTATTTTCAGACTGTTTTTCACGACTGAAAAGAGTAAATTTTACTTTTGGAGTAAGAAAATTGATGGCTATAAAAGAATGTCTTCTTTGCCCCACTTTTCTCTTCATGTTAGAATATTTTCCTTTTATAATTAGTTTAAACACTGTTAAACCAATCAATAAAGGATTCAAACAGCCATTTTAAAATCATTTTGAACCTTTCAACCATGTGAAAAAATCATTATAATCGTTGTTTGTAACTCTTATAATCATTTTTACTACTGAACCACCCCAAAAGTGAATTAAAGCATCTTTCATCACTGTAAACATTGTCACTTTGTTTCCAAATTCACTCTGGTCACTTTTGGGCAGGTTTTCTCTTTAATATTTTTGGAAAAGACTTTGTTATTTAATTAATTGCTTGCAGTTATTTTCTCAATTGATTCCAATTGAAATTTCTCTTGAAGAAATTTCTTTTGTAGAGTATTTTTGGATAAATTTTTATTGTTGGTAAAAAATAAATCTTTATAATATTATTGTTTTCTACTAATAAAGCTATAAGCAATAAAATTGGTGTGTTTTCTCTTAAAAATAATATTTCGTACTATTTTTAATTGATTTTTACCTTATACAAATTTTGAGGACAGGAAAAGTACTTGATTTTTAATCAAAGTTTCATATCCACACCTTACATTTGGGGGCCGAGCCATGATATTCTACCTGTGCCATTTTTTTTTACTTTTTTTAAACTTTTTGCTTATATTGAAAAATTTAAAAAAAACATATAAAAAATACTTATAATTCAAAAAAAAACCCATAAAAAAATAATTTGTTTCATATTATAAGTGAGGCTTATATTTTTATTTCCTTTTTTGAAATAACCTTCTTTCTACTTAATTCATTGGCTTTTTCATTAATCTTAGTGTCTGACAATGTGGTAAGAGAATAAAACATTGAAACATCCTCAACAGGCACCAGCATTATCCCTGCCAGTACTGTTAATTCAGACCATGATAGTACTGTTATTGTGACTCAAAACAACCAACCCGAACCAATATCTTCTGAATTGATTAACTTGGATATAAGTAATACCCTTCAAAAAGCTAAGAATTTGGCCAATAGTAAGTTTTTGACATAAAAATACTATTTCAAGCCTTTTTAATCATAAAATATGCCTTCAACTAGATCAGGAGCCAGCTATAACCCCTCAAACAGCTCCCAGAAAGGTAATAGACGTGATTATGGCAGAAGCCAACCAGGTACAGAAGGAAAAGGGCTGGTTGATGACTTTCAAACAACTAAAATAGGTCATTATGATGCTGATAATACCATTTTACCTTCACAAAGAGCTGAAACCGCCACAAGAAGCCTCAGTGGACATATACAAAGCCAGCCACAAAGAATACAACAATGCTCTGCAGTACAAGGAGTACCAGATCCTTGCAGATCTGTGGAAAAACTGCATTAATTCTTACCTGAATGTGAGAAAATTCCTGGGCCATCAAAATACTTGCAAATTTCTCAATGGATGGCATCCATTGATGGAGAAGAAAAACATGATGCTCATGACACTAGAATGGAGGAAAAACAACCCTCCACCACCCAAGTAAGTGCCAAAAACAGCCCCAGTGGCCAGCAGCAGCAATTCCAATGTGAGAAAGCAGCCAAAAGCTGCAAACAAGGGCAAAGGAAAGGCACCAGCCACCAAACCTTACATCCAGGGCTACAGGATTCCAAAAATTCAACAGGATGCCATGGAAAATGTGTTTCAGATGGCCAGAACAATGATGGAATTACAAAAGCAAGAGGAGGCCAGATTAAAATATCAGAAATGATTTCTGATATTTTGGATTCTATTCCAGAGTTGTATGAAGCTATAACTGACGTAAAAAGTCATCTTTCTGATAAAAATACACCAATTTGTGACAATCTCAAAACACATAACTTGAATCTGAGCCAAATCAATGAAACACTCAAATGTTTTGAAAAAGTTTTAAGAAAAATTAAAACTTCCAATAATGATAATTCTTTTGGAAATAAGATAAATGAACAATCTGCCATTATTAAGGAATTGACAGACAAATATTCTAAATTCAATATTGATGACATAATTGAAACAAGAATCAAACAAACCATAAATAATATCAAGGAGGATAATAAGAAAGCTCTTGATGATATTTCAAAATCATTTACTGAAGTAAAGACACATATAATTGCCTTGAAAAAGTGTTTTGATACCTCAAAAGAGGAGATATCAAAATTAACAATAAAGTTAAATGAGGTTATATCTGATAATAATAAACAAACAGAATTATGGAATGAGGTGAAATATAAGGAGGATGATCATAAAAAGAATGTAATAACCTCTATACAAAGCTTACAACATGAATTAAGAAATTCACAAAGGTGTAACAACAGTAAAATGAATTATATTGAACAACTACTAAACACCTTACCAAGAATGTCTACACCTCTGAATCAAACTGAGGGTACAGGGATTCCCAATCCACAAGTATTGGATATTGAAAATTCTCAATTAAAAAATGAATTCTCTGCTTCTTTTAATAACTTGGGACCATCAATGGGCCAAGCACTCTTGAAAGAAGTTCCAAAACTTAAAGAATGGCCTCACTTCAGTGGTGAAGGAGAGTATGACCATATGGAATTCATTAGAGGTATTGACATGATCAAAGAGGATTTTGAATTACCAGAAATATTGGTAACAGTCAGGTTTAACACCTTATTTACCGAATCCGCTCACAGATGGTATATCAAATTGAGACAAGCACATGGACACCAAAGTTGGACTTGGTGGAAAACCCAAATTATCAACAAATGGGCCAATGATTCTTGGAGGTTTAAAGTGGAAACAGCCTTTGAATCTGCCAAATTTAATGCTGATAAATACAAAGATTTACCATGGTTTTGCCAATAAAAAGACAGACTAACAGCATTATATCCTGACATTTCAGAATTTATGATCCATGGGAAAATTCTGAGACAATGTGGAGGTGGCTTAGAGCATGCTGTAAAAAGCAGGACTACTGAACAATCTTCAGCAGAGGATATTATAAATATATTAGAATAAGTAACCACCAGAACCAAAATTGGTTCTAGTAGGATGAATCTCAAAACAAGGTTTAATACACCTTGGAAAGATTCTGTGGACAAAAACCCAAAGAAAATTCTAATAATGTTAAGTATAAATCTGAAGATACAGTCAGAAAGTGCCATATTTTCCAAAGCACCACCCATTTAGCCAATACATGTGCAAAAAGGGGGAAAATCAATGAAATTGATATTGAAAAGGAACTTGATGTTGAGAAAGATGACATAATTGAAGACAATTCAGATGATAAGTCATCCATATTTTCTTAATCTTCAAAAGATATAGAAAATATCAATGTCACTTTTGACATCAAGTGGTGATTGACAACAATCCCACCAAACCTTTGCTTGACCCAGGAGCCTTCTGCTCTTGTGTTGGAAAATCTTTTTGTAAAACTTGTGTACCAAATTTTGAAGACCAATTGTTACAAATTGATGGTATAAAATTCAATAGTGCAAGTGATCCAATGAAATAATTGGGATTTTTTGAGACCAATGTCATATTCCCACACATTCATGGGAATTTTAGAATCACAGTTTAATTTGTTGTTATGGAAAACTGCTCTAGTACCCATTTTATATTGGGAAATGACTATTTAATCATGTATGGGATAGATTTACATAACAACAAGGACAGATACTTTACTATTGGAGACAATAAGTGTCAGAAATTTTCCATTTTACCATTTAAAAGACAAATTAAAGTAAATAAAGTATCACCAGTCAACTTACAATTGTAAAATGTCAAATCTGAACAGTTGAAGGAGGCTGAAATAAGCCTTCATCTGACTGATAAACAAGAAAATGAACTTTCTTCCCTTTTGTATGACCACAGAGGAGCATTTGCTTCAGACAAAAAACCTCTAGGAGAAATTATTGGTCATGAAGTTGATATCATTCTTAATATTGAAAGACCTTATCTACCACTCCTGAGAAGACCAGCATACCCAGCAAGTCCCAAGTCAAGAGAAGCTCTGGAAACTCATATCAAAGAGCTTCTAGGCCTTGGTGTAATAAGAAAAGTTGGCCATAATGAAGAAGTAGAAATAACTACACCAGTAATAGTGGCATGGCATAATGGAAAATCCAGAATGGTTGGAGCCTTTAGAGCTCTGAATACTTACACTGTTACAGATAGGTACCCAATACCAAAAATCCAAATTTCCCTTACTCAAATATCTCAAGCAGTGTATATAACCACTATGGATGCCCTTGAAGGATTCCATCAAAATGTGGTGACACCAAGAGCAAGGAAATATTTGAGAATTATTGTTTATTGTGGAGTGTATGAATACTTAAGAATGCCCTTTGGTATCGAAAATGCACCTTCACACTTGCAAAGAATGATGAATTAAATCTTTCCTGAAGAACTTTCAGAGGGATGGTTAATCATTGACATTGATGACATTATTGTCTGTTCCAAGACTTGGGAAGAGCGCATGTAAAGATTGTCCAGAGTTTTGACAAAAATTCAATCAGTAAACATGAAAATCTTCTTGAAGAAATGCAATTTTGGATTTAAAGAACTTAAAGCACTAGGACATGTTGTATCTGGTTTTTCCCTTGGAATTGACAAAAACAAAGTTGCAGCAGTATTGCTAAAACCAATTACTCAGAACAAAAAGGAAATTCAGTCATTTTTAGGTTTTGCAGGATATTACAGGCAACACATTAAAGATTTTGCATCCATAGCAAGACCATTTTATGAATTATGTGACAAAGACACAGTATTTGAAATGACTGTTGACAGAGTCAAAGCTTTTGAGTCTATAACAGAAGCCTTGACCACTGCTCCACTCTTACTGATGCCAGACTTTAAATTTCCTTTTAAATTGTATATTGATGCATCAGGGGATGGGCTGGGTGCTGCACTTCACCAAGTTCAGATCATAAATGATAAACCTGTAGAAGGACCCATATGTTTCATATCCAGGCAAATCAAACCATCTGAAGCCAGATATGGAGCAAGTCAAATGGAATGTCTATGCCTTTTCTGGGCCTTGGAAAAATTGAACTAATTCTTAGAGGGATGTGTTTTTGAGGTGATAAAAGATTGTACAGCTGTCAAATCACTTTTAAACATGAAAACACCCAACAGACATATGCTCAGATGGCAAATAGCCATACAAGAATACGGAGGAAATATGACTATTGTTCATAAGGATGGGAATATTCATAAGAATGCAGATGGACTAAGCAGATGGCCATTACCAATTAATATTGATAATCCTGCTTATGTTCCAGAAGAAGCTTCACCACAGATCCTAATAGAAGGAATAAGTGTTACAGACTTGAACACCACCTTCTTTGAAAAAGTAAGACACAGTTACACTCAAGATAAGAATTGTAGCATCTTGTGCCAGTTACTTAACAGAGAATGTAAAGACAACTCTATCATACATGCCTTGGATGAAGTATGGAAGAAATTTTATGATGAAGGAAGATTTCACCTACTGGATGGTATAATTTACCACAGAACCAAGCACACATGTGTCATGACAGTTGTGGACAGGTCATTAATCAATCTTTTAATGAAAGAATGCCATCACAGCCCCTTCTCAGGACATCTGTCTGAAGACAGAACTAGAGAAAAAGTGAAAACCTGTATATGGTGGCCAATGTGGCAGAAAGATGTTGCAGAGTATTGCAAAACCTGTGACAGATGTCAAAAAGCAAATAAATACACTGGCAAGAGACTTGGAAATATGATCAAAATCCAAGAACCAAGCAGACCTTGGTAAATTGTGCATATGGATTGGGTAACTGGCCTACCACCAGGAGGTGACAGAAGTTATAATTCTTGCCTAGTGATTGTGGACAGATTCAGTAAAACTCCGATCTTTTTACCATGTCACAAGGATGATAAAGCCATTGATACAGCTCTTCTGATATGGAATAGAGTAGTGTCATGGACTGGAATATTTACAAATATCATTAGTGATAGGGATCCCAAATTCACTTCAGCACTATGGACAAATATTCACCAATTATTTGGCACTAAGCTGTCTTTCTCTACAGCCTACCACCCACAAACTGATGGTCTGGCTGAAAGAATGATCCAAACCATAGAGGACATCGTAGGAAGATTTTGTGCATATGGCCTTGAATTCAAAGATTGTGATGGATTTACCCATGATTGGTGTACTCTGTTGCCAGAACTGGAATTAGCATATATGAAATCAATTCATGCCAGTACCAATCAAACTCCTGCTATCCTAGAAAAGGGATGGAACCCCAGATTACCCCAATATTCCTTGAGGAAAGATTTTGTGAGCCTTGAGGTATATTTTACATACCCAAATAGGCCACAATTATCTTAAAAAGAAATTTTGAATTATGCAAAACTCATAAGTCATGCATATATCCAAAATTCATCATTTTCAATTTCAGAAAAGATGAATAACTTTTCATTGAGTAAGTAAATCCATGGATTTAAGACCAGATTTGGATTCTACACAAAAATTCACCTAGGGTAGCTCCATAGAGTGAATAAGCTCAATTTAAGTATTTGAGGTGGTAAAATGGAAAATACTTCAATACCACATCATTAATACCACATAAAAGATCTGTGAAAATTTTTGTTTTTCTTGATTTTTAGCCAAAATAATGGGAAAATGAGAAATCCCATGTTATATATACACTAAGAATAGTGTTATGCATGTTTTGAGCACTTAATATCATGGTATTCTTACATGGACTTTTGGTACACCCATAGTGGATATCTCACTTGAAGCTTAAATTACTATTTTGACGTAAAAATTAGGCAAGGGGACAAAAGACATCAAAGAGAGCCAGGGTACCCAACTTCTGAGGCCTCAGAGGCGTGGATAGCTCCAGAGCATGGATCCATGGCTCATCTTGGCCCAATTGGTAAACTAAAACTCTTTGGGAACTTGGTTACCAAGTTACACCTACTGTAATCATAAGAAAAATAGCAAATAACCTGCTATTTTGACGTGCCAAGGAGGTAATGAGCTACTTAGACTCCTGTAACCACGTCAATTCTTGATGACTTTCCATGACTAGACCCTAAAAGAGTAATTAAACCCTTTTGGGATCCATATTAATTGATTTACCTCATAGCAACCAGCAAAATACTGCTATTTGCAATTCTACGTAGAAATGTGGTAAAAACTTCAAAAATTCATTAAAAATACAATTCTTAATGAATCCTCCTGAAACCTTCAGGACCAATGAAGAACTGTATTATCTATGGTAAAACCAAAAAGAATTATGGTTTTACTAGTAAAATTAAAAGTTTTACTTACAGTCCATTTTTGACCATTCTACGTGAAACACTGAATCTTCAAAAATTCACAGTAATTACAACTTGTGATGAAATTGGCAATAACATTGATAACTTTGAGAAATAAATGATTATTTTAGAATAAAAGAAGATTTACAGATGTTACTCCTTTTATTCTTAACCATATTGGGGTTGGTAGTCACGTAAAAGCATCAATTAAGTAATTATGATAATCTTACGTGACAACAGATGATGCAATCATTAATCCAAGAGGGTTTATTGTTTTCTCACTCACTGGTTTTTTCAGTTTGCTACATGGCACGCCTCTGTGAGCTGTTATTGACTTAAAAGAAGCCTCTTCTTGCTGTTTTTTCCAAAAATCATCTTATCAATTTATTAAATCATTATTACCAACAAATAAGTATTAGTTAAAGCTATTCTTAAGTGTTTTAAATCTTTCAAAATCATCCAGAAAGACGTGAAATCATAGAATCCAACTATATATTGTTGTAATACTGTTATAAATCCTTTTGATCCCTTAAATCCACAATTCCACGTCAAATTTCTCTACTCTTATCTATCAATAAGTTCTTTGGAGTATTAGTGAGTCATTTATTCTTAATTCTTAAAGTTTTTCTCTAGTAATAGTTTTCTTCAAGAATTATCTTTATAATTATTCTTGTAAAAGATAATTATATATTAAAATAATTTTATTATTTTAATAAAGAAGTCTTTATTATTAAGTTCTTCTTGTAATTGATTCTAGTAGACAATTACTGCTCACTGTTATAGTCACTAGTAGTGTATAACACGTGAAAGAAATAATTTTATAATTATTTAATTGTGATTATAATAATTTTTTATTATTATATTTCATAAGAACAGACATAGTACTGTTGATTAATAGTAATATTGTCATCAGTTTCATAGTCACATCTTACAGATTTGATTGAAATACATCTCACAGCTGCTAGCTTCAAAGGAATGCTAGACAAAGCTAGAAAGCATGCAGTCAGGTGCATGGAAGACTCTTTTGCATATGCTAAGGACAAATGGGATAAATTACATGCAGCTCCAGATTTCAAAGTGGGGACTTAGTTCTTGTATCCACCACTAACTTCAATCAAATCAAAGGATGTAAAAAGCTGAAAGACTCCTTTTCAGGACTTTTTGTTATTGAGGCCCTCCATGGAGAAAATGCAATTGAAGTAGAATTATTCAAAGAACTTAGCAATAAGAATCCTAAATTTCCAGTGGGCTTGATAAAGCCATATAAATCTAGTGATGCTGAAAGATTCCCCTTGAGGAATAAAATTCCCCAAGCTATACCTCCTATTGAGTCATCTGGTAGTAAGAAAATTACCAAAGTTCTGAAAGAAAGAAAGTTGAGAACCAACAAAGTAAGGGAATACCTTGTTAGGTACAGTGACCCAACTTGTGACAATGAATGGTTGCCAGAAAAAGACATACCTGAAGCTACTAAACTTCTCAGAAGGTTCAGGCACACTAGAAATAACAACATTACAAAGTAATATTCTTTTTTTAGGGGGAGGGAATGTGAGTCTTAGAAGTATTTTCATATACCCAAAAGACCACAAAAGATAAATTAAGATACAAATATAAATAAAATAAATTTATTTATATTATAAAAATGAAAATTGAAATATAAATGAAAATTTATATTTAAAAATAAAAATTTAATTATAATTCAAAAATAAAATTACAATAAAATTTAAAATTAAGAAATTCTATTTTTACTTGTCAAAATTAAGTAAAAATGAATTTTTAATAAAAATTGTGAAATTAAAATATTTTTGGTAGAAAGTTATATAAAATATATTGTAGATTTTCATCCAATAAATAAACATAAAGAAATTATCACACCATTGGATTCCTCATAAAAATAAAGTGGGGTCACCTCTGGATGAAATTTTTGTAACTCAACTCTAAATAAGCTTAAATTAAGTTTTTAGTATTTTCAATACAAAAATTGAAAATACTCAAAACTTTAATTTAATTCACACCCCATGTGGTGTTAACCATCAATTTTTGTGTTAAAATTGAGGTGCTGTGTTTAGTTTAGAAGTTATGAGGAATTGAAGTATTTTCAATTGAATTCAATTGAAAAGTCAAAATGTGTGCATGTATTACATAAGTGAAATTTGATTTACATATGAGGTATCAATTATTACTGTATCTTACTGTACAATTCAATTGAATTACATATGTAAATTACAAGTATAATACATGATGAGGAATTAAAGCAAAAAACAAATTGGGGGGAAAAGAAACTCTAGCTCTAAGGGGGATCCAGACCCCCAAAGTCCTTGCTTACTGGTGTGGGATGTCAAAATCCACGCAAAATTTCATTACTTTTGGCATGGAATTGAAGCACAGGGTCTGATTGATGATGAGGTTTTGATACCAACCAGCGTGGATTTAACAGCTGCCAAGAGGGTAAAACTACCCTTAAGTTAAAACAATGTTAGTAAAAACAGTTTTAGCTGGTTTCTACGCCTCTTACACAAATTATGACGTGTTTTGAAGGCTCTAGACCCGGTATTGCTATAGTAATGGCTGATTTAAGGGTCTAAAATGGCTAAAAATGGCTTAAACTAGCCCTTTTTGGTCTAAACCAGGGTTCAATGATGCCATAATTGGCTTTTATGTTGTCAGACTGTTTTTCACGACTGACAAGAGTAAATTTTACTTTTGGAGTAAGAAAATTGATGGCTATAAAAGAATGTCTTCTTTGCCCCACTTTTCTCTTCATGTTAGAATCTTTTCCTTTTATAATTAGTTTAAACACTGTTAAACCAATCAAGAAAAGATTCCAACAACCATTTTAAGATCGTTTTAAAACTTTGAACCATGTGAAAAAATTATTATAATTATTGTTTGTAACTCTTATAATCATTTTTACCCCTGAACCACCCCAAAAGTGAATTAAAGCATCTTCCATCAGTGTAAACTTTGTCACTTTGTTTCCAAATTCACTCTGGTAACTTTTTGGTGTGTTTTCTCTTTACTATTCTTTTTGAAGACTTTGTTCTTTGATTAATTGCTTGTAGTTCTTTTCTCGATTGATTCCAATTGAAATTGCTCTTGAAGGAATTTCTTTTGTAGCCTTAAATATCTTTTATAGAGTATTTTTGGATAAATATTTATTGTTGGTAAAACAATAAATCTTTATAATATTATTTTTTTTATACTAATAAGGTTATAAACAATAAAATTGGCATGTTTTCTCTTAAAAAAAATATTTCTTACTCTTTTTAATTGATTTTTACCTTATACAAATTTTTAGGACAGGAAAAACACTTGATTTTCAATCAAAGTTTAATATCCACAGCTTACAATCTTTATGTCACTTGTGGCATATTGAGGCATTTGAAATAAAACTCAAGGATCCCAAAATTATTTGAATAATACATTTAAATTTCTCTAGCTTATTAATTTTCCTCTTTTTCAAAAAAACTGAAGGGGGAGAATTATGAGAAACATAAAACAGAAGGAAATAATTTTTAGATTTTATGAAGGGAAATATGAATTCCTTTTTCAAGGAATCCTTTTCATGTTTGGAACAAATGACAAATCCCAATGTCTCAGATGATAAATGATGAAAAGACACCTTGAGGGATGCAAATGATGAAAAATAATGACAAGGCGTATAAAAATCTTATGGAAAAAAAAATCAAAAAATTACTTTAAATTTGAATCAACCTCTAAAGAAGTAAGAGCTTCATGGAAAAAAGGAGAAAGGTTTTAAAATATTATAAATCTTCATATGTTAAATTTTTGTTGCCAAACTAGCAATTGTGGCTGAGAATCCAATTTAAAATTCAAATTGATGGGTTGAACAGTCAAAACATTAGAAACAATTATATTATTGAGAAACAAAGTAGAGAATCTGTGAGAAAAAGAAATGACATAGGTTTGTTATTATTGGGAGGACAGAAAAAGGAAAAAGGATAATTGTTGTCATGTGGAATAAATAAACTGGGTTTTCATAATAATTTGAAATTGGATCCCCTATATAAGGAATGGACATCCATTATACCCTTGGAGCCTTGAAAACATCTTAATACAACTCAATTATGTACAAAAAAAGAGCTTACTGGGGTTGAAAATATGTCAATTGCTTCATCAATTTCCTGATTACTTTGCATTTTCTCAATTAAGTCCCCCCTGCCATCAGCCCATTGTTCTTGTATCTTGTATCTGTAATGAAGAAAGAAATTTTATTTTAAAACAAATTATGGAAATTCTTCTGTGCCAGGTACCCAAGAGAGATTGTTGAAAAAGATGAATCTGGATTTGAATAACCAGCAAATTTTCCAATAAAAAAAATTCAAAACAAAAAAGATATTGGAGAATTGATCCCTTTCTGTGATTATTTATTTGGAAATGTGCACAGGTTATATCAATTTCATAATAGATATTCAAATTGTTTAAAGGCCTGTGGGACTCTCTTGATTGAAACATTCTTTTCTTGGAAAATTTAAATTTTTTTGGCCTGACTGATAAACTTCTGCTGTTTTATTCCATACCTTTAGTAAAAGATTCAAGATTACCAATAAAATTTAAATTATATCAGATAATAAAAATGATACAAACTACAATGAAGCAAAAATGAAATTAATAAAGTAATAATAATAAATAGAGCCAATAATAATACAAGGATATCCCTACACAAATATTCAGAAATAAAAAATCTCAATATGGCTCTGAATATATTTTCTGCATTAAGAGGGAAACCTTTCCATATTCTTAAGCAACTAAGTAGGACCAAAAGCCTTGGAGATAATTACAAAGTTTCAAAAGGAGGTAGCCCTATAAATACAGTAATATTCCTGAATTAAGGGAAACAATTGGAAATCTCAGCTTAAAAGGATTAACTGTTTACTTATCAATTGGCAATTTAAAAAGCTCAAGGTAAATTATTGACATGAATATTGAGAAAAACTCATTGATATTTTAAAAGATGAAATAAGAGAAAAGAGCTTATTGGAAGATAATCCCTTTGCTATGGAGAAAAATAAACCCAAGCCACAAGTTAGAAAATAAAATGAACAGAAGCTTAATGATATCTTAAAAAAACAAATTATTTCAAACTAACCAAAGAAAATCTATTTCTTAGTAAAAACAAATTTTGATTTCAGGTTCATACCCCAAGTAAATCTCTGACATGACAACTAAATAAAATTGTTTAATATTAACATCCAATTTCCAGCTGTAAAGTAAGAAACCTTATTGGTCAGAGTACAAAAAAATTCCAGGTGCATACTCATAATTATCAGTTGATGTGATACTTAACTCTAATTTATCAGAACCTAGAGGGTGTGTAAAATTTCTGTATCAAGCTATGTTTCTCACAAGTTAAAACCTCTCAAGACTCAAATTTTAAGTAACTTGTTTTTGGTGCTCCTATGGAAAGAAAAATAATATAAACAGAGGTACTCTCTCCCCTTATTTCCCACTCATCATGGAAGAAATTCCCATTTTCCTGGATCACATCAATCCCTCAGCTAGAAGGATATCCAGAGTAGTATTAGTCTTTTAGTCATTAAAGGCTCAGTAGCCTTTAAAATTAGCTTAGTATTATTAAAGAATAGTATTTAAAACTGATTTTGAGGATCAATAGAAATTCTCAGAATCTTAGGTATTGATTGTGAAGCTGAATCAAAAAAAGGAAAAAGTGTCACTCTTTACTTGTTTGTTTAATTGGTAAAATTAATAATAATAACATTAGAGAAGCCTTGAAGGAGCTTTATAGAAAGTGGGTTAGAGAAAAAAATTATTTAATGTTTCCTTCTGCATCATTTTCAGAGGAACACACAAATATTTATTGCTTGAGGGTGTCAATAAAAGAATTTTTGTGCCCATTCCTTGATTTTATTTTTGTTGATCTTCTTTAATTGGTTTCGAATTTCTGGGAGAAATCCAGGACCTTCATGATTCCTCTGTCTTAATAACTTGAAATTTATTTTTGTTGTCATGAGAATTGATCAAGATATCTGAGCTATTTTGGATGTCTCTTGATGACTTATTCATTTAAAAGTAGAATAATACATGATATTTTTAGTGATATAATGACTCTTTTAAGGAATTTTAGCTGTGAGAGACTAAGTGGTACTCTTTGAATAATTTTTGGCATGAAATCTAAAGGGACAGTCTAGTTTTCTTGAAGTTACTGTCTTGGATTAGGTTTTGTGGGAATCAGGGGCCCCATACTGATCAAAAACTATTTTGATTTAATCATGGGTCATATTTGATCTCAAGCTGGACACAGCTTAACCCTATGCTCTGCAAAAATTATTAATTTATTTCCAAAGAAGCTCAAGGGTATCAATCTTACCATCAGTGGGGATTTGGAGAATTTCTTAGGGAAAGAAATAAATCCTTTCAAAGAGAAGGAAAAGAAGGAAGTAAGAGTAGAAAAAGAAAGGAAAATGGGAATAGGGGTTTGAAAAAGGATTATTTTTAATTAATGAGCAAAAGGTTTCTTGTAATTTTGGCTATTTGTTAAGTAAAAAAAGGAAAAAACCTGTTTGAAGAAGTTTTATATCAAAAAAATGATTTTTTGGAGAAAACATATTAAAGGAATTTTTTTGAAAAAAATTGTTTTGGAAGAAGATTTCTTTTTGGAGGTGAACAAAGAAGAGAAGAAATAATTTGGAAGATGGTTTCTTTTTTAAAATGTGAATGATCTTTGGGGGTTTTATGGGGATTTTACCCAATAAAATTTTGTATTAAAAAGGGGCACAGAGCATTTTTTATGTGGTTTTACTTACTCATGGCAAAAAATGGTAAGTTTTGACCAAAAAGATTATATCAGTTCATAAACACGCTTAAATAATTAGAATCATTTGAACTTCTTTTTGAAGGAAAAATTGATATATATTATTGTATTTACCATTTTTTTTTGAAATGATTTGGATACTTTAAAAGATAAATACAATTAAAGAAACTGAATTTGATATTCAAAAATTGAAGTTTATTATAATCAATTATTTAATTTTTTTTAATTTTCTGTTATTTTTTTGCCTTTAAATCAAAAGTAATATCATACCAACAGAATTTCTAACTCCCAAACAAGAAATAAAAAACAAAATGAATGATGGCAATATAACTAAAATAAGGGAAAATATTGATTCTATTTACCTTTATTAAGCCAAAGAAATGGCCAATAACTTCACAAACACAAAATTCTGAATCAAAAAAATATATTGAGTAAAGGTAATTTTTTGAGAGATATAATCTTTCCTTTTTCTATAGAAAAATATTATTATTATTAAGCTGGATTAAGAAGATTGCATAGATATAAAGCTATAAAAATCTCAATTAGGGAATAATTTAATTTTATCTGATTCAACATCTTGAGTTTCAATGAAGACCCTATCATGTGGGAATTTTTATTGAAGAATTCAGATAGATTTTCTCATTTGGAATTCATTAATGTCTTTAAAATCAATGAAAGAAGTTCAAATTTATCACTTCATTGAAACAGTAAAAGATACATGATTTTAATCTTTCATATAATAAATAAAATTTTGATTCCAGAAAAATTAGATACAAAAATTTATATAGCAGGGATATCAAAAAATAACACTTGAATCTCTTTATCAATTATAAATTTAATTTTTTTTCAGGGTTTCCTATAAGAACAAGAAAAATACTAATTTTACAAAAATAAAGAATTAATTTTAGTCTGTATGAGTTTTAAATACTTAATGCAAAGAGATTCAAAATTGCATAAATTTTTCAATATTCCCTTTTAGCTACAGGATTAGCCTTTTGACTTCTAAACTGAAAAAAGCTGTCAAGAATCAAAATTTATCATCCCAAACCAAATTTCACTCACTGGTATTCTAGGATACTCTCTCATAGAATTGAATTATGAGGTTCCAAATCAATTACAATGTTTTTGATGCTTCTGTTACTGATAAAATGACCAATAAAAGTCCTTCAAAAACTTTCTGCACAGATTCAGTGTAAGTTTGGTTCGTAGAAAATGTCTATACCAACCACAAGTCAAGAAATGGTATGTTCTGGTTTAAAAGCCATACCCAAACCTCAATATTGACTATAGTGATTTGTTTTAACCACACTTAAGTCAGATTATTAAATAGTCTTCAATTGATCAATTTGGTAAGAGTTTTTTAACCTATTTCTAATTTAATTGAGAAAAAATAAAGCCTTTTTCCCTGGAATACAACCTCTGATAATCTTATCAATAAAATTATGAAATGGTTCAGCTTTTTCAAGAAAGAAGTAGAAAATATAATTATGAATATAGCTTGAATATTAGTTATTTTCCTACCTATTATAAGAAAAAATTCAATAGTTAGTTCAATAAAACCTTTTAAGAATACTTATCATCAGTATAATTATTATCCTAATAGTTAAGCCTTTTCTATTATCATTGAATATTTTATAGACTTTAGAGCTTATAATTAATACTTGGCGATGATCCTCTTTCAATTAAAATATATACATTACACTCAAAGAATCTGATAAAATAAAGTTCAAAATATGAAAAAGATAATAGTTAATTATGGATTCTTTGATTTTTTGATCATGATATTATTATTTTATTTTTGGATTCTTTACTTATACTCATAGATATAATGATGTTTACATTTGTTTTTTCTTATTGAAGAGGACATATAGTAAGATCAAGACTTTAACAATTTTCTTTTTTTGATTTTTTTTCAATATTTTATAAAAGAAATTCAATTAATTTTAAAGAGAGATAGATTATAAAGCAAAAAACTGAAGGAAAAAAATCTGTTCAATATCATCACAATTTGTTTGAATTAATTTTTTTGATTAATGAAAAAAAGGAAAATATAAAAAAAATTGATTATATATTATTTATCATGTTTTTTTTTGTTTTGAAGGGTGAAGGTAAATGTAAAAATTCAAAATAATGAGATTTGATTTGAATATTATTAACGAATCTTGAGAAAAAAAAATTGAAAAAATTTCCTTTTTTATTTATTAATATTTTTTTCTAATTAGAAAAAAACATCTCATGATTAAATTTAATTCAAAAGAAAATATTTCATTTTCTCACTTGAGCCATTCTTGCCATTATTATTGGAATTAGATTATTATCTAAAATGGCCTAATTATCAGTACTAATTTTGATCTGTTGTTTCTTCAATAAATTGATTTCTTTAAGTGGTGTCACAGGGGCTCTTATAAATGAAGAGGGCCTGGCACTCAGTGAACAGACTTACTTATGGAGGGCTCAAGGAAAGAACTTAAAGGATAAGAGCAATAAGATAAAGAGTAAAATTCATACTGATAAATAATGAGAATTAAAAGACATGAAGTAGAAAACAAAAGCAATAACAAAGAGCCAACCACAAATAATCCTGAATAACTGTTTCAACCTGTTTAGAAAAGAGAAAAGGATTAATAAGGATATGACCATCAGGACTCTACTGAACAGGTGAGGGAAGGAAAAGACTAACTCAATAATTAATAAAATAATACTTCTGATTGAGACATAAAATAATATTAATGAATAAATCAAATATTTTAATTAACTGGGGGAAAAACCCCCAGGTGGGGGAAAGGGGGCTGGTATATGTGAAAAAATGCCAGCCTGGAGTTTGAGTGTTGAGAAACCATGACTGTATGGTTGAAGAACCTGTATTTGAGATGTGAAACTGTATTGGTGTATCCAATACAGTTATTTTGATCAATAAAGGTGTTTGCACCTGTATTGAGGACAGGCCTGTATTTGGTGAATCCTGTATTTGTGTTTTGCCTGTATTGAGCTGTATTGAGGTTTGAAACTGTATTTGGTGAATCTTCCATGAAGTCCCTTGCTGATTAGGTGTTGGAAGATCTTCAATTAGTAATGAATGGTAATGCCCTGACTGTCTCCATGGCTGTGACATTATCCCCCTCTTGAAAGTGGTAAGCTCTGAGCACCATAAGAGTAAGTGAATATTGATGAGGTCAAATGAAACTTTCTCCCCCTCAATTAACCAATTTTCATCCCTCATAATTCTTCTTCATCAATCATAATTTCAAACTCTTTCATCTTCACAACTTGTAGGTCCTTCTTCTTTGACTTCATTCTGATTCCTCTACCCTTCTTTGAAATTTCTTTTCATTTTCTTCTGTTCCTTCTATTTTTGTGATCTTCTTCTCATTCCAGTATTATTCACCCAATTTGTCTTGAGTCCTCATGTCTCATGACAAATGGTGATTTCAGGTTTATGTCCTACAAGCTTACTGCCATGGCAGAAAATTGTCTTCATTTTGAGATTAGGCCAAATTGGCCCTTTTCAGGATCCATTGAAAATTTGCCCCAAATTGTTGTTTCCTGGGGTTTTTGGCTAATTTGGCCAAAAATGCGCAAAATGTGCAAATGGGTCATTATGGAAGATATTGAAGATTTTGATGAATTCTTGATTGAAATGACTGAATTGGCAGTTTTTATGGTTTCAAAGAAATAATAGCCAGAAATGCGCAAAATGCACAAATATGGCATATTCTGATGAATTTTTCAATGAAATGAAGGCTTTGAATGTTTTGGAAGTGAATTAGCCAAAAATGCGCAAATGCACCAGTTTGACTATTTTCTTTGGTTTTTTTTGAGGTTTTGAAGGATTTTAACATGATTTGATGGCATTGTGCACAAAATGCATAAAAATGGCCAATTTGGCCAATGAAACAGATCTTAATGATAATTTCTTCTACCTTCTTGTGCTTCACTCCCTTCTTGAAGTTGAAATTGCCATATTTGACTTGCTGACTTCAATTGTTTCCATGATTTGCTTGGTCTTGGCTTTGAATCTTGACTTGAAGATGAGTTCAAAGCTTACTTCCATCTGTGACTCCAATCACTCTGATTCTCCGCCTTCTGTACTTTATGGTGCTGGTGTCTTTGATAACTTGAGGGAGCTTGCTGAAGAGAGTATGGCCCCTACAGAGATTTATGACATCAATAAAACCTATGATGTTTTTAAATCTGTTAGAGTTATTGAACCACCCCACATCAATTGTTGGAAGAAGGAGATTCCTTGTGTTGAATCTGCTACTGCTAGGTCCACCAGGTGCCAATTATGCAAACTTGGGAAAAGAAATTGCTCTCAGGCCAATCATAGATTCCCAGACAATCCCAGAAGATTATGGAGCAGCATCAAGAAGGGTGGAAGATTTGGATTAGAAGCTCCTGTTGATGAACCTCCAACCTCTTATTCCACCGCTGGCCACTCAAATTTTGAGTTGAATTATCAAGGAATTGCTGAGTTACTGACTTCTATGGTTTTCTTTGCTTCTTCTTCAGTGACTGGATCCAGAATGAGAGGTGCACAACAATGGAGTAACAAAAGAAGTTCCTGGGCCAACACTGGGGGACCCATTCACCCCCAAGGCAACCCCTTTGGAGTAGCCCCAGAAGTTCCTATTTTGGTCACCAGAAGGGATGGAAGACTTGAAAAATTGAGAAGGAATTTGGTGGTTAAAGATGAAAATGATACTGATGCTGAAGGTAGTGATGAGCTTGATGGAGAAGAACTTGAAATTACTGCCCCCATCCAAAAAAGGAGAATCAAATCCTCTTCACTATCCCCAGTCCAAGCCAGTACCACCATCCATGAAGTGATCAGGTCCCCCCAACCACCTCAACCCCAAATTAGATCCCCAAAAAGGCCATCCATACTTGCCTCTACCTCCACCAATATTCAACCACCTGTGGACAGCACTTCTAGAGACCCAATGTCTCCAGAACCTGAATCAATCTTTGACAACCGTCAATGCTGGAATATCACTGGAAACTGCACTGATCAGGTGAAGGTGAATAAGAAGGTGGTCACATCTTTATTTTCTGAAGTGGATGATTTGACTGAGGTATTTGTTGATAAAGCTATGAAGAGTGCTATTCCAGGTGAACCCACTAGGGCTTTGGCCAGAGAGGAATTTTCTCATGAAGATGCCTTGGTTGTTAAATTTTGAGAAGCATTGAAGAAATTTTGATGAGGATTATTTGTAGTTGGTCTTTATCATTACTAGTTCTTTCCCTTTGATTAATAAATAAATTGAATCCCCAAACAAGATGTGGGATAGAAAATATAAAATACTCCAATTAAAAGAAAATGAAATGAAAATAAAAGAAAGAATTGAGAGAAAAAGAGATTAAAGAAAAGAAAATAAAGAAACCTCTGAGGATTGATCTTCTTGTGGTGAGTTGCTTGATTTTGGCCATAATTTTCCTGAAAAGATAAAATGAAACATTTGATTCTCAAAGAGTGGCCAATATGCTGTTTCACAAGAAGTAGAATCCTCAGAGATGCATACCAGGAGATGGAACTTACTTTCATAACTTCCACTCCCAACCAAGCATCATAAAAGAGTATGAAATTTGCTATAAATGAATTTGAGGCAAGGAATGTCTTTAATGATAATGAATGGCATAATTTGGAATAATAAAATATTAATAAAAAGAAAACAATAAAGAAAATAGAGAATTTGGCAATATCTTGATGAAAGGTCCAAATTAAAGGGTATTGATGTTGCAAGGCCTTCTAACCCTGTCCAAAGAAATTTACAAGTTCTCAAAAGGTGGCCAAGGTGATGCTTAAAGCATATTTGGGTAGAATACCCCCTTAAAGGTGCATTCCAGGAGAGGAACTTACTTTCATGGACTCCAATCACCACCAAGCACCATAAATCAAACTATTGAGGCATTCGGGCCAGGCTTGTCTGTATACAAGGTGTGAAAATCCTTGACAAGGTCTGGGGAGTCAGTAAGGTTGGAAGCTGGTTCCCAATTTGTGCTTTCTGGGTCTTCATTGAATCCTTTCCACTCCACTAGATACCATAATGTACCTCTATTGAGTTTTTAGTCCAGGACCTGAGCCACTTCCCATTCTTCTTTCTCTTCCACTATGACTGGTGGTGGTGGCAATTTATTTAGATTTGGGATAGTTGATTGCTTCAATGGCTCTAATAAGGACACATGAAAGACAGGGCAAACTGACTTCCATTGTTGAGGCAACTTGAGGTGATATGCATGGCTTCCAATCTTTTTCAGAACCTCAAAGGGTCCCAACCATCTTTCTGAGAGTTTCTTGGTGGGTCTTGTTGTCTTGATGTTCTTGGAAGCTAGCCATACTTTGTCCCCAGGTTGGAAATCAGGTGGAATTTCTATATTTCTATCTGCATACTTCTTAAAACACTTTATTTCTGACTCTAATTCTGCTTTGACAACTTGCTGTACCGATTGGAGTTTTGTTGATAACTTTCCAGAAGGTCTATCTTGAGAAATGTGAATTGAGTCAAAGCTTGGATTTCTTTCATAAATGGTGAAAAAAGGTGACTTTTTTGTTGATGAATGTTCTGAATTATTATAGGCAAATTCAGCCAGAGGGAGCAAGGTGTGCCAGTCATCTTGATGGTAACTGACATACATATGAAGATACTGTTCTAGAATCTGATTTACCCTCTCTGTCTGTCCATTTGTTTCAGGGTTAAAGGCAGTTGAAAGATCACTTGATATCTTGAGCTTCTGACACAATTGAGTCCAAAATGATGAAACAAATAATGAACCTCAATGACTAAAAATAATGATTGGAAGACCATGTTTGGAAAAGACATGACTAATAAAGATTTGAGCTAAGTCCAAGGCAGTGATTATTGAATAATTTGGAATAACAATTGCCATTTTTGAGAATCTGTCTACAACTACTAAAATTGCATCAAAGTTTCTTTACAGACGCAATTGAGTGATAAGTTACATTGATAATGAATTCCAAGGACACGATGGAATTTGAGGAGGCTTGAGTAATCCAAACTTCTTATGTTGGATCTTCTTGTTTCTTGAACATTGCTGACATGAGGATGCATAGTCCTTGATAATTTGATTCATGCCAGCCCAATGAAAATCCCTCTTGATGAGCTTGAGGGTCTTCTCCTGGCCAGGGTGGCCAGCCAACGGTGAGTCATGACTCCTTTGAAGGATTTGCAATTGAAGTTCATTATTGCTTTGGATGACTACTCTATCTTTGAATAATAGAAATTTAGCTTGAGGTTCAAGAGAATAATCTGAGACTAATTCACCTCTTGCTAATTTCTTGAGAATTTCCTTATAATCTTTGTCTTGCCATACTGCCTTCTGAGTTTGATCAACTAAATCTGAGAAAAATTTAAGCTTAATTGAGAAAAGTCTTGACTTTTTAATCTTATTTTTCTTGAGAACTTGATGAAAGTTTTGAGGATTGTTGCTGATGAAGTCCACCCCCTCTCTGGGTACATGTTGTCCTGACGTGACCAGTCTTCCTGGGAAGTAAGTGATAGAAAAGTGAAATTCAGAGAGAAACTCTGCCGAACGGGCTTGACGGCAAGTAAGGACTTTGGAAGACAAAAAATATTGAAGGAAAGTGTGGTCTGTCAAGAATTCAAAGGCATCAGAAAGAGAAAGAAGAAATTCTCTCCAGCACTTGAGAGCCCAAACTATGCCAAGGAGTTCCTTGTCATGAATTTCATAGTTGAGCTCAGATGGGAGGGGCTTGCGAGTATCAAATGCAATGGGATGCTGTCCTGAGTCATTCACCTGACTCAGTACAGCACCAAAGGCATAATCAGAAGCATCAGTCTCTAAAGTAGTTGGTAGAGAAGGATTAAAATGGGAAAGGACAGCAGCAGTGGTGAAGGCTTATTTGAGTATCTGAAACTGACTAAGAGCTTCCTCATTAAAGATAAAAGGAGAGTCTTGTTTTGAGAAGGGAAATGAGAGAAGTGTTATTTTTAAAGGAATTTTTCATGAAACAATGATAGATTATTTAAAATTGCCTAATTGTAAGTACTAATTTTGATTTGTTGTTTTTTCAATAAACTGATTTCTTTAAGTGGATAAGCTTTTTTTTGTTTTTTTCTTCTAAAATAATTTATATTTAAATTTGAAAAGCTTAATTTGTTTTGTCAATTTTTTTTGCATTTAAATTTTTAATATATATAAAGTTGAAACAATTCAATTGTTCTTCTATTATTGACTTTTAATTTCATTTAGAAAAGAAATTTCCAAATTCAATTATCAAAAAGGAATTTATATAAAATAAACTGAAATAATTAACTTTTATTTAAGCAATATTTCATCAATAAATTATTATTATTTGTGTATTTTCTTTTTAAAAAAATATATTTAGTTCAAGTTAAAAAAAAGGGAATAATTTAAATTTTAGCATTTTTGTTTTTTGAATAAGCAATAAAAAGAAATTAAAACAATTAAGATGATTCCCACAGATACAAAAATAAAAAGCATCAATAAATAAAAATAATATTTCATTTATTCTTTTTAATTGAAATATATTATCAAAATAAAATAATTTTTATGGAAAAACTTCAATAATAATAATGTTCCTCTTGATTTAGTAAATTAATTGGCTTCCTTTTCTATATAAAGGTAAGAAATTAACTGAAATGAATAGAGAAGCTTTGAGTTTAATCCATTTTTTGAAAAAAACATTTACAATTTGAGTTATGTTTGAATTTTCTGTAAAAGATATTCAAAATTATTATTATTATCACTTGATTTAATTTCATTGTTCTTTTTTGAGGATTTTTGTTTATAACTAACTGATAATTTTCAAACAAATATTATTTAAATCCTAATTAAAAAAATAAAATAAAGTTTAAATTAAAAATTAACTTAACTTATAGATTTAAAATTGAAAATTTGAAATTGATTTGAAGTTTAATTTCAATTTGAAGGCACCCCCAGAAAGTAGCTATGTGAGATGAGATAATTATACATGAAACTATTTCGGAGATGAAGAAATATTCACTTTGTGGAAACTCTTCTTTGACAAAGAAAGAAATCATTTACATGAAGGTTATGAGGAAGAAATTGATTTATCAGAATTAAATTAACAATAAAAGGTTTTACCTCACACTATAGCTTAAATTTTATAAGATCTCTAAAATCTTAAACAAAGGATAACTCAATAATGGCTTTATTGAAAAATGGTCATTAGTAGAGTGTGAAAACTATAAGAGATATGTATATAATCTGTTAGAATTACCTACCATACCAAGAATAAAAATCAGTATTCAACCAGACAGCCTAACCTAGCAAAGAAATTGATTTAGTATTGGGTTTGAAATGAAGGAAAGATTTATACAGACTAAATATCTAGAAATGTGAAATAAAGATATTTAGAAAGAAATTCTGTAATCAAAGAAAATGGATCTTATGAGATTCAAATACTTTATGCAATTAGGGAAAAGTATTTTGAAAAATATTCCATAAAAATAAAAAAACTTCTTATTCAATCAAAGACAAAGATCAAGGAACATTTGATTGTCAAAAAAAGAGAAAAAAAATACCTAACAATTGCAAATCAGTCCTAATTGTGATAGAAAGGTCTGGCTTGAATGGAAATGGATAATCTGTTGGAAGAGTGAAAATCAACATGCATATTGGAAGAGGGAAAGTAATTATGGTGTTAAGGAGTGCTCTTGTGCCAATGAATTAACTAGATAAAGAATAAGTAAAATTGCCAGATTTATTATGGAGGGAAAAGAGCTCTAAGGAACAGAAACTCAGGTTATTTTGGGGCTTCATTGTTTTTATTTATGGGAAAACAATCCTAATGTATCAAAAATAAGGAAAGGAACTTTGAAAGTTTTTTTGAAGGAAAAAAGGTATTCACTTAGCTGAAATATTGTCTGAGATTTTGATGAGTGAATTATTGTTTCAGCCTGTGACTCAAAGCCAGAGCACAAGCAAGACACCAATAATTACATAAACCAATGGTAGAGAGAAATACCCACTAAAGAGTTACCTGAGCCAAAATATCTCATAAATGGCATAAAAAGAAAGAGAAAAGTCACTTCTTTCCAAAGGTACAGCTCCAATAACCATAGGATAAGGAACAGCAGAGTTGTTCCAACTCAAAGAAAGAACTGAGAATAAGCCTGAATTTTCACCTCTCATCCAAATTCTTGAGGAAGGGGCAGAACACCATAAAAGGGGTTTTCAAATGGAAGATCTAAATAAGGTATATCTAGTGGTAATAGCCAAATTTAGCCAGCATCAAAACTACAGAAGTTATGGATGAAATGAGCCAAATAATTGTGAACCAAATATTCACCTCCCATCTAGCTTTTCAGCTTTAGTGTGAGATACCTAAAGTGGGGTCTCTTTTTAGAGTGCAAATTCAGGGATTCCTGATGGTTCCATCCATAAAAAAAGGTATGGAGAAAATAAGCCTATTACAGGATTCATAACAAATCCACAAATTGATGATGGAATTAAGAATTGGTATAACTTTGCCATATTTAATTCCAGAGATACCAAATGAGTAACCATTGTGTAGAACTAATAAAGAGCTACAAAATTAGCTACTTTTGGGCTCTATATCTTGAAAAATAACAAATATATGTAGGGCTCAAGACTTTAATCCCACACTAGCCAGTATGGGATCTTAATGTGGGACAGCTGTTCATACAATTGACTTAACAGCTAATAAGCTGAATTAAATTCTGTTTATTCTTTAATTTTCAAGAATTGAAAAAAAAGAGTCATACAGCAATGTTATGTATAGCTTCTGAAATATCAGAAGCACAAGAACACCTGTAAACCCTGTTGCTGAAAATGACAACTTGTGGTTCTAAAACAACATGTCCACCCAGTAAGAGGCTGTATTGAGTGTATAGAACCACAAACCAGCCCACATTAGTAAAAAGGTTTAATCTGTCTTGGTGTGTAGAGGTACTCAACCTCCCACTACCTCAGAAAAAGATGAAAGGAGCCTTTCCCTCACCAAAAGGCAAATCCATCATCCTTTTATTAGTACTCTTAGGTGTTATACCTTCTGAAGGAATTGGTACCCTTAGAATATAACAGGTATAAGTATAATATTTAATTATTTTAAAACAGCAGTTAAAAACTGCACCCAGAACTATCATTAGTACTCACCATCACTAAAATCTTTAGTATATCCCTTTTAACCATCTTCTCATAAACTTATCATCATTATTTTCATGTCACACTCAGATTTATAGATCTTCATTATAATTTGAAAGCTATATGATAGAATCACCCTGACATTTTGGGGGCCTGGCCTGCTTTTTTTACCTATTTTAGATGAATTTTTATCTTATTTTCACTTTTTTCAGCTTATTTTAATGTTTTTGAAAGTTTTTAGACATCTTTTCTTGCTTTTGTGAACTTTTTAAGCCATCAGAAGCCCTGAAGGGTATTCATTTTGGTTTTTCTCTTTATTTTTATCTTGTATAACTAAAAAAATAATAATCAGATAATAATAATTATTATTATTCAAAATTAAGTATACTTGAAATTTCAGGAAAAATAATTTTTTTCCTATATTCATGACTTTGATCAGTGATAAATATATAATTTATATTTATAAAAACCTCTATCCAAAAAAATAGTCATATCTTTTTCTTTTGAATTTTTTTTTCATAATATATAAGAAAGTATATATTATTTGAATTTCTCTTTGAGAAAAACATTTATAGTTTATTATTTAACCTAAATTGGTGTGAGAACTGATTATAATAATTATTTCTGATAATTGTAATAGTAATTAAATTTTCAAGAAATATATACTAATATATAAATTTCTCTTCATAATAATAGATACAGAGGATATATTATTTTAATTTTTCTTTCAGAAAAGAATTTATAATTCATTTTTTCACCCAAATTGGCATGAAAATTTTCTTTAATCATTATTTTTGATAATTCAAACAAAAATACCTAAAAATATTATTTGAATTTTTCCTCAAGAAAAACTCTTATAATTCAAATTTTAACCCAAATTGGCATGAAAATTGATTAGTGTCATTACTATTGGTAGTTTCAATAATAGTACTTCATTTTTAAAGAATATATAATTATATTTTTCAATAATATATACAAATTATATATTGTTAGAATTTTTCTGGAGAAATACCTTTATAATTCATTTTTTCACACAAATTGGTGTGAAAAATTTGCCATTATCAGTATTGTTAATAATTTGAATAATTATAACTATGAGAAAAGAAATAGAATAGTATTTATTTGGATGAAGTTACCTTAATAATATGTAAAAAGTATATATTGTTTGGATTTTTCTTTAAGAAAAACCTTTACAATTCAGTTTTTTCACCCATATTGGGGTGGAGAGTTGACTTCAAAAATTATTATTGATAGTTCCAATAATAAATTGTTAGAACTGAATTAAAGATTTTTAGAAGAAAAAAATAACACTCCAATTCTGAAAATCAGGGATGACACAACTTCATTTCAAAGAATTTGGATTTCCATACAAAGAGAATCACCCATCAGGAAGAATATAGACCTGAGAGGGAAAGAAGTTAAAGCTGATAAGAGTCATAGAATATGGCAAAATGAATCTTCCTCCCCATTTAAAGAGGGTTTTAAACAGCAAACCTCCAGGAGATGTTTTCATAGACTCAGAACAATTTATTCTGACCCATCCAATACTCAAGGAGCCTGTCCAATGGAGAATGGCAGTCAAGGCCTTTAACCTAGAGTTTCACTGGAAAGAACTTGTAGAAACTATTCAGAAGATTTCCCTCAAAGAGATATTCTTCAAAGAATGCATATAAATTACCAAACAGTAAATTTTTAACCAGAAGTTCGAAATTCTGAAAGCAACGGCAGCCAAGATTACAGACAATAAAGCTACTATCTGAGATAAAGAGAAGAAATGGAACCTGAGAGAGCATACTATTACTCCTTCAGGCTCACAAAGAGTAATAAGAAAACCAAACTCCCCAGTGGCTTCACACCCCTAAGGCACCAGCAGGTGAGTGATAAAGAGTGACCATTCTTCCCCATCCCAGATAGTATCCAGGAGAGGGAGAGGATCATGAGGTAAGAACAATAATTCTTTCAACCAGAGGCAGAAAGAGTCAGACCCTATTATCCAGAAATTGTTGGACCTGGTGAAAGAAGAAGACAAAAACAACAAATAGTTTTAAACACTTCTGATGAAGCTAGAAGCCCTAAAATGAGAAATCATATCTCCACTAAGAATGAACATTCTTTTAAATCTGATATTAGCATCAACCGAAATTAGCTGTGGCTACAGATTTAACAATCTGCAGAACAAAATCAAAATAAGTTCAAAAGTCTTCATGAAAAAAATTCAAGGTTGCATGAGGTTAATACCTAAATAACCAAAACAATCCATACTCTTCAAGAAGACTATAATAAGCTAAGTAAAGCAACAGAAGAGACCAAAAGAAATCTGAATCAAGTATTGGAGGGGAAATATCACTGAAAGAGGGACAACAAATACCTGGATCAATACAGGAGCAAATTGGTCAATGTCTTCCAAAACATAAACCCACAAACACAGGGCCTTGTTTCTGGAAACACTCCATACCACCAAGAGGACATCAAAAAAGATGCCCAACTGGATAATAAGAAAATACCAAGATGGTTAGAACATGAATTATTTGGAGAAGGAAAAATTGAAACAGCTTCTAGAAGATACAGGTTGGCCCAAATTCTCTGGTGTAGGAGAATATGATCACATGGAGCTCATTTATTATTTTGATTGAATATCTATTTTTGTACCAAGTATACCAGAATACTGGATAGCATATTTACTGAATACAGAATTAAGGGACCATTCTAGTATATGGTACACTGAGATAAAATAAATCAATGGTAGAAGGAATTGACCATGGTGCAGAATCCAAATAATCCAAAAGTACAGTAATGGTACATGAATATGGCATAAAGCTATGTAATTTGAAAATGAAGAATATAAAGTGAACAAAGATCCATATTATTGGCATCTGAGACAGCAGAAAAAGGCTAAAATCTATTAACCCTCATATAAAAGGGATCAAAAACTGTTTACCAAACTACCAGGAGACTTCAAGAATACAGTAAAATGCAGATGATCCAAATAATGTGCCTTGGATGAAATATCAAATACCTTTCAAGAAGTGATGATCAGAACATCCATTGGTAGATATTATACCCATAAAGCTGGTGATAACAGGGAGAATTCAACCCTGGAAGCCACAGAAGCCCATGATTCAGAAGTTGAAGTGTTAAGTAAATATCACAACTGTGGATAACCCAATTACTATGAAAACAGTTTTCTCAGAGAAAGGAAAGAGGTGTTTTCTATAGAGGAAGTTTCAGGAGAATACAGAGAGGTGTATGAATCTGACTCTAATAGTATTGGGAATGGATATGAATATTATTCATATAGTGAACCCCATGGCATTGAGAAACATAAAGTGGAATCTAAGGAACATGAACCAAAGAGTATTGGATCAGCCCACTTAAACAAACTGTAACAAAAAACAAATCCAATGAGCCACAATGTGATTAAACCACATATACTAAAATCTTTTAGGAAAAACCCAAAATAGGACCATTTTACACCAATTGAAGACTCACCAAGCTTGAGGCATACATTTAAGATAAAAATAATCCCTTTATCATTGACACAGGAGCTACCTTCTCAGTGGGGGCCAAGAAATACTTTGACAAAAAATTTCCTGTGTGGCATTTAGGATTGCTACCTACAGAAGTAAGGGACTTCAATGGTGCCACAGGAAGAATAAACTTACTTGGTATTATTCAAACAAAAATTGAGATACCTCACAGTCATAGAAAAATGAATATTTAGACTTAATTCAAATTACTGGGAAATCCTGGTATAAATGGATTCTTTCTGGGTAAAGATTACCAAATAATGTATGGAATAAGCATAAATAACAGAAAGAGTACCTACATGAAACTAGGGAACTCTGAAGACAGAAATTTTCCTATTTCTTCCAAAAGAAGGAGGAAGCTAATGACCAAAAATTTGGATGGATTCAAACACAGACCACCAAGAAGGCAGAGTATTTCAACAAGAAAGGTGTTGGCCCAAGGTAACATAGACCACACTAGACCCAGTAACTCACAGAGCATATGAAATTATAATCAATGATGAGGCTTTTGTTAGAGGGAGGGTATGTAAAACTGTGACTCAAAACCAGAGCACAAGCATGACACAAAAATACCATAAGCCAATGGTAGAGAAAGATTCCCACTAAGGAGTGACCTGAGCCTAAATAGCTCATAAATGGCATCAAAAGAAGGAGTAAATTCACCTATTATCAAAGATAAGACTCTCATAGCCATAGGATAATGAATGACAGAGTTATTCTAGCTCAAAGCAAGAACTTAGAATAAAATTGAATTTTAACCTCTCATCTAAATTCCTGAGGAAGAGGAAGAGCCCCATCAAATGGGTGTGCACTCCCAATAATGGATATCTAATGGTACTTGTAAAAACTTAGTTAGAATAAAAAATAAAGAACTTATGGATAAAAATAAGCCAAATAAGGCTGAACAAAATATTCACCTCTCATCTAGCTTCTATAATTTTAGTGTGAGATACCTGAAGTGGGGTCTCTTTGAAAATAGAGCAACTATGTCTCTCTTATTGTACCATAAATTTCCTCATAGCTCATCTAGAACAAAATTTATTGAGAAAACAAGCTCAATACAGGATTCATAACAAATCCACAAATTGACAATGTAATTTAGAACTGGTATATCTTTGCCATATTTAATTCTACCTATACCAAATGAGTTACAATTGTGTAGAACCCATCAAGGGCTACAAGTTGAGCCAAATTTGAGCCTTAAGTCTTTCAAACTGACAAATATATTCAGTATTAAAGATTATAATGCCACACTAGCTAGTATGGGATCTTACTGTGGGACAGCTGTCCATATAATTGAATTAAATTCTGTCTATCCTTTAATTTCTCATGAACTGAAAAATAAGTGTTGTACAGGAATGTTCTGTACATTTTCTGACATGTAAGAAGCACTAGAAGACACCTGTAAGCTCCATTGGTGAAAATGCTCACCGTATAAGGTAAAAATGACAACTTGTGGCTCTAAAGCAACATTTCCACCCAATACCAGTCTGTATTGAGTGTATAGAGCCACAGACCATCCCACAGTAGTGAATCATTTGACTCTGTGGTCATTTCCAGAGGTAAGAAACTTCCCACTACCTCAGAAGAAGATAAAAGGAGACTTTCCTTCACAAAAAGGAAAATTCATCATCTTTTTCTTAGTATTCTTATTTGGTATATCTTTTTAAGGAAGCGGTACCCTGAGAATATAACAGGTATAATTAAAATCTTGAATTATTATAGAGGTTTTTATTTTAAACCAAAAACTAACACTGCACCCAGGGCTATCAGTAGTACTTACCTTCACTAAAATCATTATTATAGCCCTTTTAACCATTTTATCATCAATTTAACATAATTATTTTCGTGACACACTCAGAGTTATATATTTTTAACATCATTTTAAAGCTCTATTATAGAGTCACCCTGACATATTGAATTTATGATGGTCTTTTCACACTTTTTTGGGGATTCAAAATGTTACAAAAATGTGAATCTAAAAATTACTACAGAGGTTCTTCAGAAAAGTTACAGCTGAAATAACTAATGAGAAAATTACTAATGAATATATCACGCTTATTTTCCCATAGGTAAATATTTTGGGTAAAATTCTGGTTATAGTGTGAATGAATATCTGATATCTTCTTAAAAGTCTCCAACAGAAAATATATCAGCAGACCACAGTTTCAACTATTGCTTGCAAAAATTTTAATTATGTAATGAAAGCTTTCTGGGAATTCTTAAGGGTTTCTGGGGGGTTTTAAAGGATATTTCATTTATCCTTTGCAAGAAAGATCATGTAAAGTACATAGCACTGTGAATTAAAGGATTTAAAATCTTACAAAACATTTTTTTGCAATTACAAGATAATTGAGATGATATTGAAATAGAAAATTTTGTAAATTAAAATAAAATTGATACTCAAATGGGAATTATTTGGATTCAGAACTATTATAATTAAGAATGCAAAGAGAATTACTAAATCAAAACTTCAGCACTAGGGTTTTTCTTTGAAATTTGTTTCTATCACCACCTATCCATTTTTTGGATCCGAAAAGCTAATGAGAATTGCTTAGGAAGTATAATAAGGATAATTAATTGATTTGAGTAATATTACTTGTTCTTTAATTCTACAGTTATATAAGCTCATATATATATATATATATATATATATATATATATATATATATATATATATATTATATTATTTTCCCCTGAACACTTGTATTTTAGTTGTTAAATATACTTAAGAATGTATTTGAAATAAACCAGAGAATATTATGAAAATTAAATAAGAATTCAAATGAGCTCAAATTAATATTTTATGAAATATAAATCATACTACTAATTAATTTCACAAATTGAAATTAAATGTTTCCTTGAGAAATCTCATTATTGGTTCCAGAGTAGCACCCTTTGTGAGCCGCTTGGTGATTGCATCAACTAAATCACCTTGGAATTCCATATCCCTCTTTGAGTGAATTCGTCACAGTAATTCTAAATATAACCTCATATTTAGCAGCATGTAAAAAGTTCAAATAATAAGAAAATTGAGCTTTTTGTGATTTATGAAAGTAGGTATAACATTTATAGGATCTTTCTTCATCTTTTTTGTGCTAATGATTTATTTGATGCAGGATCACACTCACTATTTTATAAGGAAGTGGCTTGCTCCATTATTGAAACTATTGAGGATATTTTCATATTATTGGAGCTTAGTGTAATATTGTCACTTGAACCTGAAGATACAACAAAATTGTTCTTTTTGGTTTGGACTTCTAGTGGTGAGTTACTTCAGGATTGTTTTAAACTCCCATCATTGATATTACCTAAGATACTCTTATCCTTATCAGTTTTAATTTAATCAAAATCAGTGGTTTTAAGATCAATTTTACTGAAATATGCCTCATAAGCGCTGAAATAAGTTTCTTGCACTTTGATTGTATTTTTGGGTTGTTGAGATTCCCATGTTTCATTATTTATTTCCATTTTATTGATCCTATAATTAACTTATATTATTGCTGTGGGAACTCCTCTTGTGTGGGATAAAATGAGTCAGTACCTGGAAGGGGAAGTTACAAGCAAACAGTTTTGAATTTCTGTTAAAGTTTGTAACCCCTTCTCTGCTTGTGTGTCAGAATAATCTGAACTTCTCTTCCTTAATCCTTCTGAATTATTTTAACCTGAGTTCACAATCAATATATTTATTTATGGTGGTTATTTCAGAAAAGTGTATTAAACAGACTCCAACAGAATTTTCTTGATCTCAAATATATATATTTAAGCTTTCAAATATAATACTATTTAATTAAACAATTGAAAAAAAACTAGTACAAATAACACAGAAAACTACTACAACAGTAATTCAATATAATATGGAGACACTAGGCTAATAATGATAATAAAACAACCAATAAAACACTTTTTTGATATGATTTATTATTCTTTATTTAATAAAGCTCTGATATAGCAAGACTAAGTGATAGCCACTTTAAAATAATTTAATTTGAGAATAATTCTTCTCTTTCTTTTTTTCTTTAATAATATAACACTCCCAAGTTCTAATGATATTTATTTCCCTTTATAGCTAATAAAGTTTCCCTTTAGTGAGCAAAGTATGACTTTATGAGATTAAATAATAATAATAATTCCTGATAAACAACTAAATATCCTTCCTTTTTATAGAAAGGGTTTGATTTCTGATATCAAGGAGAATTTTTTTAATAAGACTATTTCTCATTTTAGAATTATAAGACTGTTACATAAGAACTTTTCATCCCTTATATAATAAAACTATATTATAAGGTTTTCATTTTTATAATGAGAATTTTTTGGTTTCAAGACCTTTTTTCTTTTCTTCCCTTTTTTATATAAATATTATATAAGGCCCTTTTATCCCTTATAGAATAAAATTATATTATAAGATTTTCATTTTTTTAATGATAATTTTTTTATTATAAGACTTCTTTTCTCTTCTTCTCTTTTCTTATATAAATATTATATAAGGCCTTGTTATACTTCATCTACTAGAGTTATATATTTGTAGAATAATTAACCTGATAGTCAGGGATGAACTTAAATTCACTATCCACTTTTTGGGGGAGAAAATGCATTATGGAAAGAGGTCCTCTATTTATAATCTTTGGGCTCTCCATGAGAGGTTTTGAAAAAGAGGGACTTAGAGTTTTTCAGTTCCTTTTGGGTGGGAAAATTCTTTTTTTTGTGGTCCTACCTACATGATGCCATTTATGTAAATAATTACATCATTTTTGTGGTTGATGATGTCATTTTTTGGGTTTCTTACTAATTTGAGGTATTTTTTCCTGTGCTTATTTGAATTTGATTACTAATAATACATTGTACCTGTAATACTTAATTTGCTAAGTATTACTAATCAAGTAATTTGATTACTAATACTTTCTTAAATTATTCCTGCTTATTTGATATATATAAATGTATCTTATTTCTGCTGTCTTGAATGTATAATTTTGATTTTGAGGCCAATTTGTGGGTTGAAAGCTAATCTTATTTTAGGGTTAGTTTTCAGTTATTTTCCAAACTTCAAAAGTATTTTTCAAAATCTTGACATTCTTTTCTTATTTTTTTATGTCTTCAATATGGCTTGAACAAATGGAATAACCATTTCTATTGATACAAGGCATCACCTGCACTGCCAGAAAAATGCTTTTGTGAAACGCCCCATATTGCACAGTCATCCAGCTGATGAATATTTCTCACATTGAACAATAAATTTGGCTTTACAACATCCATGTAATGTAACAGCTGATGTTTCATTCTTACAAAGATCTAGGGTATATAACTCACATGAAAAAGTAAACAATTGATTTTTTTACATTCAATTAATTTTTCCAAGACACCAATATCTACAATAACTTTTTATAACAGAATAATCCATGAACACTTTTTTTAAAACCCCCACATTGAAGCTGCTCAATAAGAATATTAGTAGTGTTAGCTTATGTGAGAGGAAAGTATAAGATCAGTCATGGACCTACATTTTGATTCAGTGGAAATAATTTTTTAAAAACTCACAAAAAAAATCCCTGAGGAAAATTTCATGGTGGTTGACAGTTCTTTTGGAAGCATATGTTTTTATACAGAATTGCTGTGGAATTGTCAAGGTTCCAAATTATTAGGTAATATTAGGGTTTCTTATTTATTTGACCTTGATCAGGCTCATAACCAAACAAGGAACACGATCAGAGATAAGAGGACTCACCAGAGTTTTCTCCAGTTCTTTTAGATCAATAGATAAATACTTCTTTGAAAAATGTTTCTTGCTATCTATAATCTAAAATTTGAAGTAAATTTTTTGACCAGACTAGTAAGTAGATATTTTTGAGTACCACAAGTAGATAAAGAGAAAGGTATATTGGACGGTTCTGTATTATAAGATATAGAAAGAGAACTAAATGAAAAATAAGAGAAATTGAAGGAAAAATGTGTTTCATCAAATTAAAAATGAGCAATAATTAAAAGAAGATGAATATATAATGTAAAACTGAGTAGATAACATCAAATCAAAATTAAAAGATAGAAATTATACCAAGAAAAATTGGCAGGATATGCATAAGTGTTTTTCAGAAAGGTGAGTTATGTCAATTGAAAAATAGGAAATGAGTTAGAACAAATGAAAAAAGCTAGAGGAGTTGTGATGGGCTGAAGGGTTAAATGTTTTTGATAAATTTTGAAAAGAGAGAGTATTTAAATATTGGAGGCTAAATTGGTCAAAGCCATTTCCAATGTGAATTTTGACTTTTAGACATCAGGACTTTCATAGCTCTGAAGTTTTTTTTATCAAAAACAATCATAATAGATTTTTTATCAGCTAATTCATGACTGAGCTTGTAACTAAAAATAAATGAAAAAGGGAAAATTAATGAGCTTTCTCTTCCTTATTTGGTTGGGTCGGAAAAAGCTGATCTTTTCAGCAGAAAAGATTAGTTGAATGATGAAGGTTGCCTCTTTCCATTGTGACTTCCTTGTTGCAGTGAAAATGAGCACAAAATGCCATTTAAAACTCAAGTTAATTACCTTTTACTTTCAGAAAGGTCCTATGAACTTGCTGAGTAGGAAAAAAAAGCCAAGTTGAAAAACTTGTATCCAGCAGTTTAACCTCAGGACCCACTAAGGGTTTCATTCAAAACTGCTTTAACAAGACCTTTGGACTGAATGTTATAAGCTATCATAATAAATGAAAGACAGGAAAAAATGAGGATGAATGTACAGCTTTTTTCCATTTTTTTTTAGTTCTTATCAAATTAAAAGAATTTTTTTATTTTTTGGTGAATGTGTAATTAGTTGCAAAAGCTGAACTGTTGAGAACAACCAGTGGGGCAGATATTTCAGAATAGGTCTTGTTTCTCCCTGTGGCTGAAGCACTCAGGAGTGTGGCTCCCTTTCTCTTATTTACCATGCCTAGTATCACCCACCACATAAATGATCATTTTTTGTTCATAACTCAATTTTTCCATTCTTTTATGACAAACTGACTTTTTCTCTTTTCCTTTTCTTTGATCAAAAAACAAAATCTTAAAGCCAGTAGAGCTTAGTTCATTTTGTTTTAAATTATAGCTAACAAGAAACAAAGTCAAAAGGCTAGTTCTCAAGCCTCTTAATGGAGCTCTGTACGTGCCCAAAAGGTCAACAGTATACCATTGCAGATGGAAAGGGTCATACATGCCCAAGATTCTTTGTTCATAAAGCTACTCGGGCCAGACATTAGGCCGAATTTTCACAAGGCAAGTCCAATACAATTACTGAAAGGCTTTCAAAGGTAACGTTGAAACCAATTCCAAAAAAAATCATTCCATCTTCTGAAAAGGTCAAAAATAGAATTCGTGATTTTGAAGATGAAAATGAGACCCCATCAGAAAGAAAAACCAAATCCAGATTTATTTGTTGGCTTAATTTTTTGATCTTTGCTCTTGACCATGCTCTAATTTATGGTTTATGTGGGATCCATAGGCCTTATAATGCATTTAATCATGTGGCTCCACTTAGTTTGCTGGCTCAGAAAGCTGAATTTCAGAAGAGCCTGGGATCAACTTATTGAAATCATTTAATCAGTTTCTCAAAGGCTTGCAATTGATTGAAATTTTATTTCATCCATTCCTCATGATGTCCGAACTATCAACAGGAATTTGAAATTGGAGGAATTCCTTGAGAAATATGTTTCTTTTCCAAAGTGTTTCTCATTGTATGATACTGAAACAGCACCAGTGGACTGTGGCTATAAAGCCTCATCAAAGACCCAACCATGCGGTTCAGAGCTATTAAAATCAAATCAAATATTAGGATCACTAAAAGCACTAATTTTCATTGAACCTCAATCAAAAAAGCAAAATCAACCTCATGGGCTGTTTCGACTTGCAAAGAAGCGTTGACCAAGAGTCTCAATTTAAAAATTTGTAACACAAAGTGTAACAGAATGGCTGAAGTGGTTCTTAAGCTTACCTATTATTAAAGAATATATTGATAAATGGGAAAATCACTTAGATAGTGAAGATTCATAATTGATTTGTGATGTGGCTCTAGGATTCATTTGGAAAAAGCTGTTCTAATTGAGCTCTACAGGGTCTGGACTTTGCTTGGGGCTCTCACTGTTTATTGATTGGTTGAATACAGTTAAAAACAAGCTTTCTGGCCGTTAATTATCAATGGGGCTTATTTCTCTTACCTGCCTCAATCTCCCACCACATCTCCAATATCAAACACAATACACCTTCCTAGCAGGCATTATTCCTTCACCCAATCAGCCACAAACGATAGCCATGAAAACATATTAATACCTTTAGTAAATGAACTGTATGAATTAAATAAGGGAATCATGATGGTGACACCAAGATATCCTCATGGATGCAAGATAATTGTGAAATTAGTCACATTGGTTGGTGATATTGTTACAGTTAGCAAAGCTGCTGGTTTCAAATAAAGTTCAGCAACCAAAATATTTTCATGGTGTGAAATAAAAGCATCTGAAAAAAATAAACTGAAGCTAGGCCGTCCTTGAAAAGGACAGAATGTGTTGGCTGCTGCATGGCACTGGAAAGACACTCAATCTGAATTTATCTGGGAGAAAGTAGCAATGAGGACAGGGGCATGCTGGTTTAAGATAAATCACTTGCCTTACTGGGATCCCGTTTTCATTGTTTCTATAGGGGTGATGCACAATTGATTTAGGGTATTCTTCAGCATCATTTCATTACCTACTGGGCCTTTTATTTCAACACTTCAGAGGAGAATGGAAATTCTGAAACTTTGGAATCATTGCAGAATTCAAAAGGAGAATATATAGAGATTTCTACAAATGATGATCTTATTTTTGAAAGTAATGATGAAAACTCAGGTTACCTTTCAGAATATATCAAAAAAAAGGATCCAAGAGAGAATTTGTGAAGTTAGTGTTCCAAAAGAGATCACACGGATACCACCTTTGGTTTGAAAACTCAAAGCAAGCAAGTGGAACTCCTTGTTTTCAGTATATATCCCAATTTTTCTTATTGAAGTAATGTGGGGAAATGCAGTTAAGGATCATACAGGGAAGTTGTTTGAGTTGTTTTTAAATTTTGGTGCACTTGTGCAATGCACAAACATTTTTGGTGCAAAAGCAGTTGAAAAGAATAATTCAACCAAATTGTCTTAATGCTAAAATACATACCAGCACACATCATTAAGGATATTTCCCCAATTCCAACATGTTCCCAATCACCACTATGCAATGCATGTACCAGAGAAGCTACAATATTGGTGCCCACCAGTGGGAATTTCAGAGTTTTCCGGAGAGCGTCTAATTGGGGACATTAAAAACCTCCAATGCAGCTTTTTAAGAGGCTGGTATTTCTTTGTTTAGTTAAATTTCTTAACTGTGTTTTGAGTATTTTATTTTGAAGTACAGGTGCAATGGAGGAGACATTTATGTCAAAGGCCCCTCAAGCTCAAGAAATAAGATCCCAAAGACAAGCAATTACATGAGAAACTGGAAATTAATCATGAAACATAAATTTCATTATTTAAATACTTACAAATAAAGAATCAAGATTTACGTGACTGCAGTATACTCCCTCTTCCATTGAGCTCATTGGTACTTTGAAATTTTGTGATCAATTTTAAATCAATCAACTGGATAATGGGATTGAAACTATCAAAAGAGCCTCCTAATAACTGCATCCATTTCAGAAGTGGATCAAAAGGAACTTTTGGGAGAATCATGAATATTTTGCATATAAGAGAACCAGAAGTGCATTCAGGTCCATTGATAGTTCTTGAGGATTATGAGGCAGTGAGCCACCAAGAATGTTATTTTGAACGATTTGAGACCTTTTTAAATGGTTTGGAGCTTACAAATGTTGTTCCAACTCAAAGGCTTATCTTTATTCCAATAAGTGTTGTTATGGGTTTGGCTTCTTATCTTCAACTCCCAGCTTGGTCGCTAGGCTGCAGACAAGGCAGTTTTCTTTTGCGGTTTTTTAACAATTTTTTTTGTCTCAAGAGGAATGAAAGTTAAGCTCTTAAACTGTAGTTTACTCTCTTCTTTTTCTGTGTGTGTGTATGTACTTACAGATTCATCATTCATATTATGGACAAGATGAATATGTCACTAATTCTGTCCCAATTTCAGATTTCTTAACCAAAATTCAATTGCATTTGAATTTTCCAAAAAAAGTCATTTCTCACTATTATTAAAATATCTCCTCATTGCATTACAACGTCTTCTATAAAACCCCACTTCTTCTTTAACTTCACCAACCGAATTCTAATTCTTACCTACACTTTCAAAAACCAGACTCTTGCTCTTTACCTTGTCAAACCTATTTCTCAACTTCTCTCTATCTTTATTTTGTTTGGTCGGAATATTAAAAATACTCAAAAAAATACTTTCGAATTTATAACTTTTCTATTTCCAATCAAATCTAACTCCATTGTTATTTTGGCTTCTTGTTCATTAAATCTATTCAATAAAAACGGTTTTTTCTATTACATTGATTCAAAAATCATCATTTCGACTCTCCTACAATTTCTTTTACTTTTCTGTTGCTGAACTGTCATATTGAGCTTAATTTAAGCTGAAAAATGGAAGAATTGAACTTTTACTTTAATTTTCACAACTACCAAGTACCACAAGCAAATAGAATAACTCCACCTTCCAGCTCCAACTAATGGATACATATACTCGAATTGGTTGAAGGGGCTTTCATAGTAAGTGATAGTTTTTTCTTTAAATCTCAATAGCTGACCTTCTTTATAGGAGGCTTTTGGTAGATTAAACTAATACAATCCCAGCTTTGATATCATTGAGCAAAAAAATATAAGTATAATAAATTATTTATATGACTTAGGATGCTTTATAGAGAATCTCCCAAGCTTCCCTAATAGACCAAGGGACAGCCCATGGTTTCTAACAAGATTCATGTTGGAAGAAACCATAATAATGCACAATGTTGCTGTATTGAACACTGAATTTCGGGATTCTTCAAATTTCACAGGATTTCTTTTCTGACAAGTAAGTTTTTGACTGATGATTATTTTTTTATTCTAACAGGCACTTTACTATAACCCAGACATGGCACTCGATCTTTGATGCTTGAGCAAATTTTGAGTTATTGGTTTTCCCAAAATTGTATTTTGAATATTTTTTTATGTGTTTGTGTGTTAGTAAAATTGGCACTAAAAAACCTCTAGGATGTGTTGCTTTTTTTATTGAGTAATTTTGAAATTCATGTTGGGCTGTTCATTGTCATCCAACAAGTTTGAGGGATATTGCGTATTTTCGGGTTTGCTTGTCTCAATGGTTTTATTAATCTTGTCAGAAGATAAAAAGTAAAATACAATTCCTTAGTACTCTTTTCATATTAAGTTTTGATTATCACCTTACAAAATCCAGAATGATGTGACACAAAGAAGAATCTGAGTATTTAAAAAGCACTTCCATATAATACATTAACAAGCCAATAATTCATACTAAAGCCCTACTCAAAACATCATCAAATTATATCACTACTAAGCTCATCAAAGAAATGTTGAATTATTCAAACTAACAAGTCAGAATCTTCTACAACTGTACTTAAGACCCTTCTAATCACATGCATCCTTCCAATAAGCATTGATGCATCCAGACGTCTGTTGGTTTGATCGGTGGTACTATCAATTAAGTCAATTAATGCACAAATATCACGAATTTGACTGCCTTGTACAGAACGATGAAATTCTAGAGCTCTTGCTTAGAATATTCAAAAATTTCTTTTCAGAATAATTCTCTCCAATGGCTAATTTTTTTGACAAAAAAAGGCTCACCTTTTTTTCCCTTAAGTGACATTAGAATCTCTAACACTGTAATCATCTAATAAAGTCCCTGGTCTTTTTTCCTAAAGGCTTGGGCATACTTTCACCAAAACTGGGACCTTTAATAATTGGTTTTTCCAAAAACAGTTGTCCATAAAAGCTTAATGAGAAATTTACTCTGTAAGTATTGAATATTAAAGAGAAATTTAAAGGTCAAAAGAGATTTATCAAAAAAGTTACATCCAGTATGTGAATAGAGGATTGTTGTACCTTGACAAGGGCAATGCAGTTAAATTTTCTTTTTGACATCTATGCTAATGGAAGAAAATGTAGGGTCCTTTCAATTACAGAAAGGAAACCTTTTTGAAGCTTACCATGGCTTCAAAAATGTTGAAAAAGCTTGTGAGAGCTTCTGGAATTGTTAATTATGGGTATTAGTGAGATTTTTTTGGCTAAAAAGTAAGATTTAGTTCTGATTCACAAATTGGGTGTTTTATTAAGATGTAGTGGATAATTTCTAGAAGGAATTTTCTCAAGAATCTATACAGATGAAGGCAATTTTTTCCTTTGGCTTGCAACCCTTTGTGGTGGAGCTTGAAGAATTTAGATTTTTTTGATTAAAAAATACATTTCCTTTTCCTGAGCCAAAACAGATGAATGACATGGGTCTCAGTATAAGATGACAAAGTTTTTTTATTTAATTTTGATTTTTTTTGGAGAGATAATAAATAAAAAAATTTCAAAGATTTGTTAAATTTTCGATACTCAAACAGTGAGATGGTTCTGTTTAAGAGCTTTGATAATTTTCTTATACACTGTGATTTGACAAAAGACACAACCATCAAGAATAATTATTATTTACAAGCTAAAAGGAATATCCCATGTATAAGATGTAAAAGATTCCAAAACATTGAAAATAAATAAGACTCAAAAAATACAATTGTTGAATGAGATTCAAACCAAAATCACCATCACAATTTCCACTGGTTTCCTGAAAGGAAACTTGAGTCCTATACAATTAATTGACTTGGATCTTGTGCATGTTCCATGTCAGTATCTCTATTGAAGCAAAAACTAAATTCCAGTTCTTCCTCCATTGCATAATTGTTGGCCTTGGAATTTCTATTGCTTTGATCACTCTCTTCAATGCTTTCACATTCATTGTAATTTCTTTCTGAATCTTTATCTTTTTCAATCTCATGTGAAATTTCATACTTTTAGGTGTTTCTTTACCAATATTTTTTATTAAAATTCCTGTAACTAAGCCTTTCATCCAGATTCTTTACACCCTGAATGGATTGGGATGCATTAGATAAAAAGGCAACTTCTTATGCATCTTCTAAAATGTATTTTTACCAATGGGGCAATTATTGAACCAGGTGGTATCATAAAAATCTCTTGGCAAGCCCTTTGGCCATTGAGAATTATTCAAAACATTTGGTGAGTCAAATTCAACAGGGTTTTGTCTTTTTTATCACTTTCCTTCAATTGATTCTTCTTTCTCAATTTCCTCATCAACTCTTCTCATGAATATATTGGCATTTTTTGAATGCAAATCCGGCTTGTTGATTTTTTATGTGTTCTTTGAGATGTACTCATCATCACTATGAGCATCAGTTTCTGACAGCATCTTCAAGTATCATTTTGAAAAATTCTTGGCCACCTCAAGATTATAGTGAAGATCACGAAGCTGTTAAAAAAGTGTCTTTGTCAGTTAAAGAAAGGGGAAAAGATGAAAACCTTACATGTTTCTTTGAGATTGAAATTTATCCCTTTTCTTGGTCTTTTCTGTGTTTTCCAGCTTCTTTCATCTCCTTCTTGAATTTTTGATTCATTGAATAAGAAATTTAATGATTGTATGTGACATTGAGAAATTGGGTTTCATTTAGATAGCTAATATTTTCATTCATATACTCATATGCACCCCCCAATAGTAACCTGACAAAAACTTTGAATAGCACATAAACAATCTTTTATGTAAACTATACCTTGACCAACCTTCTTTTGTCCAGCTTGAACACCTTTCAGTGTCAAAACTTGACTTTGTGAAATGAGTGTTACACTGAATTTGCTTTCTTCTGTCTTTCAAATTTCCTCAGGGGTTTTAAAACAAGTGTTAAACTTTTGAAGCAAAGATGTTTCAGGTGAAACTGGAACTGAATGTGGATAAACCATTCCCCAGAAGACTTTTATATGTATATAAGATTAACTATAAAGCTACAAGGTTTCATAAGTTTTTTACTAAATTTTTTTTTTAAAAAAACAACATGCCTTAGTGGGCTCAAAATCAGCAGGTGTCTCCCTCATGATCAAATGATAGGGTTTTGACTTGTGTTTCTTGGAATTATCTTTTTTGAATTATTGCAAATGATGGTGAAGCTTTGGATTTCTTTTTGATGGCTTGTGACTTCCTGGAAATTGGATGGTATTTTTTTTGCTAATTTTTCTTATTCTTACCTTTTTCTTGTAAATGGTTCTGAGGTTCCAGGTAGTTGAATTTCTCTACAATAACTTCAAAAGCATTCTGCAATTCTGGGGGTTTCTTCCATAGGAGATAAATTTCCTGATTTTGCTTTTTGATTATGTGACTAGGATCAGGTTCTGCTAGAGGGTCATCTGGATCAATTGAATTAAAGCTGGAAGATTTATTAGAATTAGTCATAGAGGTTTTCCAATAAATTAATAGAGATGAAAATAAAGTTGTAATTGTGGATGGTTTGGGATATTCTCAGGATCATCAGGAATAAACACACAGCAGAGGCGTCAAATAGAGGATTTATTTGGTAAAGACCTTCGTATAGCATTTCAATCGTCCATTTTGAGAGTTAAGGCTGAAAGGACTAACCAAAAGGGATTTTTACATGAAACATATGAGTTTTTATGAGTAATTTTTTAAATTTTAAGGGGAAATTGGGATCAAGGGACTTGAATGCTTTTATTTAAGTTGTAGTAAGCCGATTTAATGTGCAAAAGCTGTTGATGAAATTTTGTATGCAATCACAACAGTTCAACGTCAAATCCCATACATCAGATGTTTTCTGGGGGTGAAACTAGGACAAGTATCCCTTTTCTTTTTCATTTGAAACAGAGGCTACCCATGAGGGTAATTCTGATTTTCACTATCAAGAAAATAATTTAGTAAGCTTATATGGTATGGCATACCACATTGCATATTCATACACATCAATATTTTGCATATTTGCTTGTATTCCACAGCTATTTTGAATGCATTTGAAGCACAAAAATGCAATTTTGAGTAAATTGGGTAAGTCTTGTTAGTAATTAGAGACTAAAACTGAGACAGTACTAGATTGCCATTTCAAGGTCTTGTAGAATATCTTTTTTTTATGTGAACCAGCTTTTCTGAAGCTTAAATCAATCCAAATTAAAAGTGTGATGGCACTTTTTTAAATGGCAGGAATAATATACAAAGGCTTGATTTTGGTTCAACTTCTTCAGTTCTCCAAAAAACAATATTAAATGAATGACACCAATATAGGTAATTTCAGAATTTATTAAGACTATGATGGAAAAATAGGTTACTCACCATTATATTGGAACTCATATTCAATGTAAAACAAATTAATTCATAGTCATCCTCAACAAACTGTGTGTTAAATTATGGATCTTCCTGGTCTCCTTTATTCACTTTAGGCTTTGGAAATTCAATCAAATCCTCATTTTCCTTGATATTGCTTGTGATTTGAGCCTTGGTTCCTAGTTTCCGTTTTTTCCTTTATTAGTTGGCTCCACTGGGGATGCATTCAAAGTATTTATTGGAAAGAATCCAGTGTTCTTTGAAGAGAGTGAAGCATTATGGAAAAGTAAAAGATCCATGATGACCTCAGTATTACAAATAATCTGAATAAATTCATATGTTTTGAAAACAACAATATATGAGATGATACAAACACAAACAAATTAGATATTCCATTGATTCAACAATGAGACTAAATAGTGGTCATAGGGAAAAGAAGGTTTATCACCATAGATATTAATCATAAAATAAATTCCGGTAGGCGACCTCAATTATCTAATTTTAAGAATATAATTATTTTTGTATCTTGCACCGAAAATTGTGTTGTTTATGGTTTCAAAAAATTGTTATTTCGAATGTTTGTGAGAAAACTAATAATATTACAAATGAATTACAGAGCTTTTCAAGCCGTAAAATCAACATAGATATACGTTCACACCTACTGGAACTACCACAATGTGTATGCTACAAAAACAAAATTGAGTCCTGATCAAGAAAATATAGTACTGACCTAGATAGGTGATTCAAGTGAAAATAAGCCTTCTAATAAGATCAGATATAAGAATTGAAACTATTTTAATATTTATTGAATAAATGGAGCTCGCCATTAGGGTTATTTAATTGGTTAAGAGACTGAAATAGAATTCAAATTCAAGATAAAGTAAAGCAGAAAATAATTGAAAAGAAATCATTACAAGGGGTTCATTATGGAAAATTAAGCATGAAAATTATTTGAGTACTTGGTGTAAAGAAAATATGATTAAAGCGAATTATTTACAATTAGTTGAGGTACCTGATTCAATAACCTGATTCCATCATTATTTTTGAATTTTTTGATTAAATATAAACTCAATGTTTTTTGAAGAATTTGATGATTAATACCTTAACAAAATGATTTTTCTGACGATCCAAATAGTAAAAAGCTACATTGAGAGATAATCCATTTTTTAGACTAAATGTTTGTTATAAAATCTACATATAAATGAACTTTTATGAATCCAAAACAATCAATACTTTTCAAATAAGCATCAAATATTGTTTTGGAACATTTTGTATTATTCCAAGTAATAAAGGGTTAATATTTTACAAATAAATCAATATATTACTAACTAAAATATCTAATTTCCCAAAAAATATCATTATTTAACTCCTTTCTTTGAAATTCTTGCATTTATTGGGGGGCTAAAAAAATTTCAAATACTCAAGCTCAAGCTTCAATACTATAATTAGAACAAAGAAATAGCTCAATTTATTTGAGATTTGAGTTTTCTTTTCAATTTAAATGGATTGCTCACTTGAAACCAAATTAGAATTTTATTCCTAAACCAGTCAGGCTAATGAAGTCCTGAGTCAGATCCATTAATCAAGACAATTTGTATCACCAAAATCAAAGAAGGGATTGTTTTAACAAGCATTAATTGGTAGATCAAGTATATAGATAGTATAGAGTCACATTAAAATTACTAATAAATTTAGAATGGAAATGTTTCTTTGTAAAAATAATCCAATTGTTTTTACTCTAATTTCAGAAATATTTCAATTTAAATTTGACACTCAAAAAATCATCATAGAGATGGTATTATTTATAGTTAAATTTGTTTTTTTTCGAGTTTTTTTTCTGAGATCCATTGTAGCTATGTAAGCTTATTTGGGATAAAATAAAAGGGATCCTGGTGGCAAAAACAACTCACTTTATTTCAAGACATCTCAATATTCACCATGTGCAAGGTACTTCTAAGCTCAATGGAAGATATCTACAGAAAAATTGTAAATAATATAAAAGAAAGTATGTAGGAACTGAACAAGCCCCAAATGGAAATAATATCTCTATGTATTTGGTGGTTTCAATTCAAGATAATTTGGAGTACTAACAGTAGGGGGTCTAAAATCTACCAAATCCCACACTCAGAGTATGCAGGATTTACCCTGAAATCCCACATTAAAAAAACAATGAGTTTTGAATGGAGCTTTAATTAATTTTCCTGGGATCTCAATAAGATTTTGAATTCCGGTTAAATGAGCCATCTCAGAAACAAAACCTAAGCTTGATTTCAAATCATCACCATATTTTCATAATCTCCAAATCTCACCACCAAAATTTGATTATTAATTAGACCAAATCATTTTGAATTTCACTTCAATTAAGTCTCTCTTGTATCTTTCCAGCTGAAATTCTCATTCTGTAGATCTTTGAGCTCATTCTGTTTAGGATTCTGACTATAAAAAAATGCACTGACAAAAACCTCCATGCCTTAATCATTCACAAAGATTAATTTGAGGAGCTCCTCCCTCTGGACATCTTACCCAAGCCAGTTACCTATGTATTATGAATTTTGCGAATATTAAAGGCAATTTAAACGCATGCTTTGGGACTGGTGGATAAAAGTCAGTAGGAAGGCCACCCTCAAGCAACAAAAATGGCTTTCAGCTCATGGCCCTTGAATCTTATAAGAATTCACATGACAGATCAGATCTATCAGCTGAAAGTATTTGAAATGGATGTAAAACACATAAAAAGAATTATATGGAAGCTAGTAAATTCAAAAATGGTACTGGACCTGGAGTAACTGAAGATTATGAAAGAGGGTATCAAAATAATTGCTGATAAATTGAAAGTTATGTGTCAATTTTATGAAGAGATGGTTTCTTTGCTTGGTTGTGAATAAAGATCGCTTCAATTTCAGGTTATGACTCCCAGTAATTTGAATAAGTCACAGAAAAAGAGATTGAAGTCAATCCAATATTGCAGGTGAGCTGTAATATGGTAGTGGTACCTTATAATAAGGACTTTCTATTGAAATAAATGTGTTTTTTTCTAATTTAATATGGATGAAACACTGGAAAATATTGTGGGTGCGAATATTGAAGAGGTTGAGTTAATCAATGAAGGAAATGTAGAGTATCGGAGCTTAAGTAATTAACTTATTCAATAAAATAATTAGTTAGAGTTCTAATTCTTCATTTTTTGGGAAAGGAATGAATTAGAAAAGGTGATAATAATCCAGTCACTGACAAAAAAAGCTCTTATTATAATATTAATCACAGAATTTTAGTAAATAAGAAAGCCAAAAATGTGTTTTCCTAATCATATACTGATTTTCCAGAAAAAGTTCAAAAGAGTGGGTGGAATTTCTTTGTTCTTTTTGGAGCTGATATTGTAATGCAATTTCATACATAATTGGTATTTAAAACATTAAAACTACCAAGCTAGAATGGGATAAAAAAAATGGGCAGAGGAAAATATTTTCAATTTACTGAAGTTGGAATAAGAAAGAGAAATGAAGGGTATCAAAATACAATATTACCATGAAAGAATGAAGTAGGACCAGAATTTTGAAGAAAGAAAAATTCAAAGGAAAATTGACTTTGAGTAAAAAAGATAATAGTCTTTGGGAATTTGAAAAAGATAAATGGGAAAAAGAATTGAAATTGAAAGAGGAAAAGCAGAAGATGGATCTTATCATTTCAGTATTGGGTTCATCAAGGCCCATTGAAGATATTAAAAAAAGCTCGGGATTCCTAAAAAAAGGTTGATTTTTGATGTGGTGCATGATTCAAAGATTTATTCTTTGGTTATTTCACTTGAAGTATCCAATACTAACTAGAGAGTTCAAAAACCATATTGATATTTTCAGTGGTATTTTTTTCCAAAAAGTTCATTCAAGAACCTGAGGTAATTACTTTCAAAGCTCACCTTAATTATATTTTTCCCAACCTTTTACGTTTTTATTCAATAAATGAAAATTGAATGATTTACCTTATATTATATTTTTAAAACAAATCCCCAAAAAAACAAAATGGTGCTTTGATTTTACAAAAAAAGAAAAAAGGAATTTTCTTACTATTTTTAAAAAAACTCACAGAAAAAATTCAATAATGTTGATCTTTAAATAAAAAACCCAAAAAAAATGTTAAATGCTATTCTTTTTTCTTGAATTAATAAGTCTTTGATTCCATTTTGTATTTATTTACTTTCTTTGAGAGAAAAAAATTGAAATTTATTTCTAATTTTGAAGGATTCAAAAAAAAAATTATTATCATTTTCCAAAAAAACAAAATGGTCCCGTTTATTTTTCTTTTGAATAGAAAATAACCAAATTATTGTGATTGCACAATAACTTAAAGTGAAATATAATTCAATCGTGCTATTTCCAGAAGAAAAAAAATCCATTTTCAAAATTCAAAAGAAAAATAATTCAAATTTTGTTATAATATTTATTTTGAACAAAAAAGTCCAATTTTTATTTTGATTCAAAAATCTCAAATTAATTCTAATGTTTCAATAGGAAAAAAATAGTCTTTTCAAAAAAGGATTTTGTTTTTTGAAAAAATTTAAACTCAAATTTAAGTTTTTTTTAATAAAAATTTGAAATTCATTCTAAACTTTATTTAAATGAAAAATAAAACATATCATTTCCTTGTTTTTTTTTGAAAAAGCATAAATTTTTACAAAAAAGGAGAGGTTATTCTTGATTCTATGGTCTCTTAGCTCACTACTAAGCTTATTAAATACTAATTTTTTTCATTTTTTGATCAGGATTTTTTTAGTTTTTTCAAGGTAGGTCCCAATCCAGAAAAAATAACAAAAAAATACTCCTTATTGATCCAGAATAACTCTAAAATTCCTTGTAAGATGATTCCCAATTAATTTGAAAGCATTGTATATTTTTTGCTAACTTGTCTTCTTTTCTGTATAAAATTACTAAATTGTTTATTTTATCCTTTTTTTTATTTTAGGCAGGTCCCAATTCAGAAATAATAATAAAAAATAGTCCTTATTGATTTAGAATCAATCTAGACAAACTCCAAAATTGATAAGGAAAGAATATAGTTTTTAATTTTTATTGTTCTTTTCAAATAATTACTTACAGATATCTTTTTAATCAAATTAATAAAGGGAGGATAATGAATATTTTTTTAGATTTTCAATTTTTTAATCCTAATAACTCCTTATCTTGTTCTCATGACCAATATATGTTTTTTCTATTACTTATTTTTCTTTTTGATATGGTGGAAGAAGTAGATTTATTGGACTGTTATTTTATTCTATCATGTCATCTATATTTCCCAGTCTCCCATAATACTTCAAATTAAAAAACAAATTCTCCCTTCCAATCATCATAACTAAATGGTTCATCCTGATTGTGGCATGGTTTCTACTAAATCAATCTCAGAGAATCATGATATTAATAAAAGTAATGAATCTGTGATCTCATATCATCAATCATTCACCCATACTCAAAGAGAAATCACTAAATAGGAAATATCTTCATTTGATCACTTAAAACCCAAATTTCACTAAACACAAGATGTCAAATTGATTCTTATTATATCAAAGAAGGATAATAAATCATTTATTCAGCTTATACCTGCAAATCCTCAATAAAAGCCTTATACTCTTATTGATCATACAACCCCAAAAAAATTCTCATTATTGGTTTATAAAGCTCATTTCTTTGATAATAACTCTTGAAATTTCAGAAACCTAAAAGAATGATTATATTATCAAACAAACTAGCTTAATACATACAAGATATTGTAAATAATAAAAACTTATTAGGAGGAATTATGGAAGTTAATGGCTTTAGGCAAGGATCTGATAAAGGAAAATCAGAATATTTATATTCAAGAAGATTAGTATTAAGGATTGAACAAATCAATAAAGATAATTCAGATTGGAATCAATTTAATTCATGTAATGTGTGTATATGAAACTTTGATATAAAATCAAGTAATTTTCCTGTTCTCAAAATTTTTATAAGGTAGAATTATGTAAAAATAGTTATTTTGAGAGTATTTAGAAAAAAATCACACCAAAATTGTTTCTTTTAATGATTTATTATCAAAAGGATTCTTAAATATTCATTTTTCTACCAAAAGTAAAAGGTTTATCCAAAAATCCTTCACAAGAGATACTTATGCCTACAAAAGTGATTTCTATTAGAGATTTCAGTGAAAATTAATTGCGCAAAGAACTGCAACAAACCAATAAGCTCAAAGATTATCTACAATGAATATTGAAGAGAAAAAAATTTCAGAAGTGACCAGAGTGAAGTTGGAAATAAGGTGACAAATTTTACAGTGATAAAAAATGTTTTAATTAACTTCTGGGGGGTTCATGGGTAAAATTATTATAAGAATTTTATGAAATTGTCAAAAGTATTGACTATATTAAAGAATGGTGGTTGGAATATCTTATTTATTTGCTTAAAAAGGTTTAAGCTAACTATTAAAGGAAAATATTCAAACGTGAAAAGACAAGATGGGGAAAAGAGGAAAAGATTTTATAGCCACCATTTTTGTTCCTCCAAAAGTAGAAATTTCTCTCAATAGTTGTGAGAAAGATATTGGAAATATAAAAGCCAATTATAGAATCATTAACATCTGGTTTAGACCAAAGAGGGTTGTTTTAGGCATTTTCAGCTATTACTATAGTAATGCTTGGTGAAGAGCTTCTGAAACACCTCAGAATGCACTTGAGAATACTTTGAAAAAGTTGAATATTCTTTAATGAGGCTTTGTTAACCTCTTGTTAATAGCTGAAATTTCCCTGGTTGGTACCAAAACCTCATCATCAATTGAGTCACAGACCCTTTGATTCAATACTAGTTGCAAATTAATGATCTTTTTCATTAATTTTGAAACCCCACACCTATCAGAAAGAAGTTTTTAGTATTCTAGAAAACCTTGAAACAAGATTGCTCTTCCCCAAAAAGCTTAATATTTCCAATAAATTTTCTTTTAATTCCTCAACTTTTATTATGCATTAATTTTCAAGTATGTAATTAAACTGAGAATCTAAAGGACAAAAAATTCAATTTTTGATTCCTAATATGTAATTTTAGGTTCACTTATGTAATACACACCCACATTTTGAAATTTTCATTGAAAATACTTAAATTCATAATAGATTCTAAACTACACACCATACCATAATCTCTGCACAAACATTTATGGTTAGCAGCCCATGTGAGAATTACATTATAGCTTTGATAATATTCAGATTTTTATACAGGAACTACTTGAAACTTAATCTAAGCTCATTTAGAGTTGAGTTACAGAAATCTCACTTACAGATGACCCTTCCTGAAATTTCATGGGGAATGCAATGGTGAAATTAATCTCATGCTTATTTATTGTACAAATAACTATAATAATGTTTACTAAGCTGTTTTCAAGAAATTCTTTCATTCTTTACAATTTTTACCTAATTTTTTTCAAGTAAAGATATTTTTTATAGCTGTTTTGTAAAATTTTTATATTTGTATAAATCTATGATTCTTTTCTATTATGAATTATATTCAAATCTTTGGTCTCTTGGTTTTATGAAAATACCTCTAAGGCACCCAAGCTATATGATCAATTTTTTAATTCAAAAATTAGTCATTTATCAATGAAATCCTTGTGCTAAAATCTGAACCTCATTACTCAAGTCAACCTTATAAATTTCAGTCAAACAGAATGGCAGAGTGAAGAAACAAAGTCCTTAAGGAATTCTCAAATGTAATTATTAGTAAAAAAGGGTTTCTGTAACAAGGTACATGTTGATAAAAATTATCTTAATATATGGATTTATGGAATATTCTCATTTATTTAAAAGGAAAAATTTGTAATAATTCCAAGTGCTTTCAAGCCATACTAGAGCTAAGTGTATAATTTTGAAAAAAATTTGGAATCATGAAGATACTGTGGAAAACCTTAGAAATTTCACCTCCAACCTTAAATCCATCAGCAGAACTTAAAAATCAACAATTTATGACCCATTTTGGAATTATTTTTTGAATTAACAATGAATTAATTAACACAGGTATGGGATTTATATATTTACCACCTTTATAAGCTAAACTAAGAGTTCATGATCAATATTGTGAAACTTAAAAAGATGAAAATAAGACAAAACAAATTTTGGAAATAGCTTCGTCGTTTAATTTCTATGATTGTTTTAAAATACTCATACCACCTACCACATGTTATTTTTTATTTTTTTAAACTATTATTATGATTAAAAAAACTGGTTTATTGATTCATAGTGTTTTCAATTATCATTTGACGTTTCTCATGTTATGTTCAAATTGATTCAGGTGGTATTATAGATAAGCAATGAAAATTTCTTTTTAGTTGAAAGAATAGCCTATTTTTAGAGATAAAATTGTAATGTTAGTGGTCTCATCATTTCTTTCACATTTGAATATTCATAATTATACTCATTTTGATTAATTATGTGTAATTAAGCATGGCCATCATCTTCAAAAAAAAAAATTCTCTCAAATATCGGGAATAAAATTTGTATCATTACACATTAAATTACCCAAGTAACAAAGAACTGGACTTCTTTTGATGTAAACATTTGTCTTTTCAGCTCTCATAATGAAGTCCACTTCCCTTTTTAAATAACAAATGAATTTTCTATACATAATTTGGAGCTTTAAGTAATAAATCAAATCTCTTCTTATACACATTATTTCCCACAATGCCCTTGTATTCTGGGACAATATATTGTGAGGTTGCATATTCTGAATCTTAACGTAAGTACTTATTGTCATTTGATTAGAAGTACCCGGGAGATTTTACAATATTCATTTGTTGGTAAACATTTTAAATCTGTAATTATTGAGTGCAGCCAACATGAAAAAAAACAAATTTCTTATTTACTTCAAATTCAATCTCAACTGAAATTGAATCTCTATTGATTATTCAATAAGTAAGAAAAATTTCCATTTTTCTAAAAAATAAAGTTTTACCTTTTTTTATGGTCAAAAATTCCTCCCCGTATTGTTCTGGCCCTGGAAACAATGATATCAAGCTACCATCAATCAATCCAATACACCCTGGAAGTCCCTCGTGTTGAATTACCCCAGATGCATACCTCTGTCCATGTGATTAACTGTTTCTGAAGCTTCATAAAACATGAGATAACATGGTGAGTATATAAAACAATTTCCCTTGGCTTATTTCAAATATAATTCAAACCTTTCCTATTGCTGCACCATTATTATTAAAGCCTAATCTTTCACGAGCAACAGCTAATTTACTTTATGTATCTTTTTTTGAAAATCTCAAATAATTGTAAAATATTTGATCATTTTGCATCATTAAAGCTAATCTTTGAAATAAAGTATGGTATTTTTGGGAGAATTTCTTGAGTTTTTCTGGATATAGACTTTATAAATAATTGGATGCATATATTTATGGTATTTAATTATATATATAATGATTTATTCAGTGTCTTTTATGAATTTCAAGTAAGAAAATAATCTTGTATTCAACTTCAGAATCTTGTATATACCCAAATGAATGTACATTTTTTGAAGAAACTAAGTCCCATTTCAACTGTTTAATGTTATATTTTTTGCAATATTCTTTGTGTATGAGTGTCAGGAATATTCTTAGGCTGAGTAGGTTAAAGTCAACCAAAAAATGATTCTGAAACATGTGGGATTTGTAAGAATATACATAGGATTAGCTAGGAAAAAACATAGGTTTTTGTATCTGAAATACCATGGCTAATGGGGTGTGGGATTTACAAGAGAAATAAAATTAAATGTATAAATTTTTGCAAAAATCTGGGATTTGGTAGATTCTATCCCATGAAAAATGAAGCATTTATCAATCTCATGTTTATGATAAAAAAGAGAAAGAAGATTATCTGAGGCAAACCAACTTGATAATACATGTAGGGACAATTCTTTAGAAGGTGTCAAAATAGATTAATTATTGAGCTAAAGTGATAATTTTACTGAAGGAAACCTAATGAATAATAAAAATGAAGATCAAGAGCTCTGTGATTTTTACAGGGAGGACCTCAAAATATGATAGAGGGGTGATAATCCAGATTATTATTTTACTTTTTCAGTTAATGAAGAATTTGATTATGTCATGGAAACAGTTAATAACTTCAAAAGGTTTGATATTATTTGGTAAGTGAACAAAAATTCTGTAAAGAATTGGAAAAGATCCAGGAACTTTCTATTAATTTTAAACCAGAATTGATCTTAAATAATTCCAACCTTAAAAAATGGGAAGCATTATTAAAATTTAATTCCTCTATTTCCACATAAAATTAATGATAAAATTGTAATGAATCAATCATTTTAATAGTGATTTGACATTTCTAATTTGAAGGAAAATAAATCAAAATATTAAATTTAATTCCAGAGGGCTTGAGAAGAAATATTAAATGACTTAATACATCTCATATAGAGATATCAAGGATTTTTAGAAAAGAAATATAGGAAATTTTGAGAGAAACTATAAGTATGGTTATTGAGGAGGTATCATGATACAAATTTGAGCTCCCAATTCATTTCTCAGTGCCTATTATTTACAAACTAAGACCCCGGTCACCCTGCACAAAAATTCACATTTCATCATGGTGGTTCAGAGCCTCAAATCCATCATCCCAAATTTTTATTTCAAGATTTCAAATTTGGCTTCCTTACACCCTGAGTCATGGGTTCCAAAATCTCCAAAATCTTGACATAAAACACAAGTAAAACAAAAAGCCAAATAAATTCCTCAGTGCAAAGCTGTACTTCTCAGATAATCATTATCTCAAAAAAATATCTTATCTTATAGCTCTAGAAAAAAAATAATTCACACCCTATATTCCAGCTGCCAAAATTACTTTTTCATGCTTATAAGCTGGCCCAGGGCTGGAATTCTTTCAAAAATTATCCCTATGAAGCCCTTTGGGATATTTACAAGGCTTTTAGGTTATGTAAACATCCCATTGAAAGAAAGCCATTAAATACTTAAATCCAATGTGGATGTTCTTTCAAATCCAAGAGAATACATCCACTATTTCTGGATAATTTGACTCCCTTCACTATCCACAACAGGCTCCATCTTGTTTCCCCCAGATCCCCAAATGACCATGTGATATGATTTCATTTATACTAATAAATAATATATGCTTAAAAAATGGTTAATACTTTACATGCATGATCACAAGAGATATCTCTAGATAAATTAGTGATCAAGAACTACAATATTGCTTTAATTTTTGACATGCACAATGAAAAATTCAAAAAATTTCTTAAACCCACAAAGAAAGTGTATCAATTAATGTATGAGAAATCTACAAAGCATTATAAATTTGAGAAAATATACCCTGTAAGCAGCTTTCCATGGTCCATCAATTTCCTTTAATTCTTGAGAGACTGCAATTAAATGGAAATAGCACTTGTGTGGAGAAATCTGAATGGAATTTCAACATTGTAAGAGGTATGGTAATTTTTGTTTTCCAAAAATTAATAATATAAATTGAAATCCCATAAAACTATTATTCTAGATGTTCTTATGAGAACTAAAGAAGTAAAATGTTACTGTTCATTATCCAAGATGGCTTTTGAGGTTGTGTGGGATTTATTGATGTAAATAACTTAAAATTGCTTCAAAAACCTGTGTGGAAAGGCAGATTGTATTATCATAGCAAAAAGAATTGATCAATCCATACCCAACTCCTATTTAACTGTGGTAAGAGCATAACAGTATTCTTAAAAGGTTGTCCTAGATCCTGTGAAAACCAAATCATTGATAAAGGATGAGTTTGAATAAAAGCCCAGATAGGTTTTTTGCAAAATTTGCAGCTTCTTTTATTTGAAATTACTAACTGTCCATTAATTTGAATTGGACTTTGAGCAGGTAAATAATTATTTGTTGATTCTGCCTATTCCTTGATGGCACATCTCATTTAAAAGGTTAAATACCCAGTGGAAAGCCACATGAATACATATTGCCCCCAATGTTTGGCAAACTCCTAAGTGAGGAATTTATATACCATTGTAATTCTTAAGTTGTCAGGGTGACTCTGTGATATAGCAGTAAAATGATGATAAAAAGCTATAAATATGAGTTTGACACGAAAATAAAGATGATAATTAATTGAGTAAATTTTTAAAAGGGCTATACTAAAAGAAATTAGTGATGGTGAGTGCTACTATTGATAGCGCTGGGTTCCATGTTTATCTGTTGGTTTACAATAATTAAAATTAGAGTTATACCTGTTTAATTTTAAGGGTACCACTTCTTTCAGAAGCTATACCATGTAAGGATATTGAGAAAATGATGATTGATTGGCCTTCTGGTGAGGAAAGGCCTCCTTTTATCTTGTTCTGGGGTAGTGGGAGGTTGTTTACCTCTGCACATGACCACAAAGTGAAACTTTTCACTACTTTGGGCTGGTTTGTGGTTCTACACACTCAATACAGACTGGTATTGGGTGGAAATTGGCTTTTAGAACCACAAGCTGTCATTTTTACCCTATACAGGGTGGAAATTTTTACCAATAGAGCTTACAGGTGTGTTCTGGTGCTTCTGACGCGTCAGAAGCTGTACAGAACCTGTATGGACGCCTGTATTTGAATGAACTATGAGGTATTGAGGTATAAAAAGGCTTATTTGTCTATTTAACACCTCATAATCATACTTATGGGATATTGTCCCACAGTAAAGCTGTATTGGTCCAAATGCGGGACTTTGACCTTAAAACTGCTATAACTTTGTCAATTTTTAATATATTGAGCTCAAATTTGTTTCATTGTGTAGCCCTGAATGAGATCTACACAATGGTATCTTATTTGACATGGTTAACATTCAATATGGAAAATTTATGCCATGTTCAATTTTAGTTATCCAAATATATGACTATCTCAAAATCTGTATGAAACTTGTTTTCCCCATAACTTTTTCTCTAGATGAGATATGGGGAAATGGATGGAACCATCAGATAGCCCTGATTGTTCTCTTCCCAAAAAGACCCCACTTTAAGTATCTCACACTAAAATTGTAGAAGTTAGATGAGAGGTGAATATTTCTTCCACCCTTATTTGACCTTATTTTGGCCATAACTTCTGTAATTTTGGTGTTAGCTCAATTTGGCTAGTACCATTGAACAGCCCTGACTGACAGCTTCAATTTTAATACCCATTTTCTGGTGTTAAGATTCTTCCTCTGGATTTCAGATGAGAGGTGAAAATTAAGGTTTATGCTCAGAAACAACTTTGAGCAGGAATAACTTTGTTATTCTTTGTCCTATGATGATGGGACTTGCATATTTGGAGAGAGGTGAGTTTCCTATTTCTTTTGATACCTTTTGACCCTGTTTGGATCAGATCCATACTTTAGTGGTATTTTGCTCTACCATTGGTTTATGGTATTCTGACAGTCATGCTTGTGCTCTGGTTTTGAATCACAGCCTGGCATAAGGGGTGATGTGTTTTGCTTAAAAATTTTTAAATTCAACTCAAGAGGCCAGACTTGATTAAATCTTATCTTGATTGGATCAAGTCATGCTGCATCCTTCATAACATGATATCTTAAATTTGAACCTCATGAGAGAAATTGGGAATTCAAGATAGAGAAGATGAACCACCCCACTACCAAAATCATGTATCATCACCTTTTACCCAGGATCTTTATATTGAGAGAAGTTGTCAGCCTGTGACTCAAAAACCAGAGCACAAGCATGATAGCCAAAATACCATAAACCAATGGTAGAGTAAAATACCACCAAAACATGGATCTGAGCCAAACCAGCTTAAAAGGTATAAGAAAACAAAGAAACTCACCTCTTTCCAAATGTATGGTTCCCTCCTATATAGATCTGAGCAAAAAAAACTCAAAGTTGCACTTTTTTTCCCAAATTGAATTTATTTTTTTAAATTTCATTTGAATTTCTTTGTTTAATTTTCATTTAAATTTTTTTAGCTCATCTTACATATTCTTGCCCCACTTTTTCCAAATCTTGTTTTCTTTGGTTTACCTTTTCTTAGGGGTTTTTTTAACCAATAATTGCTCTTCAAATCAAAATGCAAACAGCACTCTGACTTAGATTTCACATTCATCTTAATCAGCTTTCTTATGGATATAAATAAGTCACTATTTTTGCAATGGTGAGTGTCTCATGAAGTATATTTTTGTGCTAATCAGTTGAATAACTAACTATCATTTCTACTAGTATTCCACCCTACCAAACTCAAGGAATGCAAGGGCATATTATAGGAATGCATGATTCAGGTGCCTCAATCCGCACAATTTCCCGACATTTGGGTGTACCACCCACCACTGTTCATGATACCATCCAACAATTTTGGGAGCGTGGTCATCTAGACAATCTACCTATACCCAGCCAGCCTTGTAAGTTAAATGAAAGAGACTTACAAGAGTTAGAAAGAGTTGTTCAACAGAATCATAGTGTTACATTATTTTCAATCAATAACATGCTTACTATCAAATTTTCCATCAATACTGTTTGAAAGGCAATACATGACCTATGCAAAAGGTCATGTATTTCCATGAAAAATCCTTATTTGAGTCCTCGACACATGCAACAGCCATTGGACTTTTCTCAAGCCCAATTCCATTGGGTTGTTGCCAATTGGTCCAGGGCTGTTTGGACCAATGAATCTTCATTCAAGATAGGTGAGCCAGTAACTCAAAAGCAAGTTTAGCACACTATGACTCAAAAATACAACCTGGAATCAATGATGGTGTAGGGGCAATATGTGGTCCAATTCAATTGGAAGTAATAATCATGCCCCCAGGACAACGATGAGCAATCAATTTCATTGAAAATGCTCACAAGCCTGGCCTTTTTCCATTTATTGATAAACTTGTTGAAGTTGGCAGAGCAGAGAATTGCAAAGGACTTTACTTAATGGAGGATGGATCCCCCAGCCAACAGTGGTGTGATTAAGATCAAACTCACAAGCTTATCTGGCCTCATAACTCACCTGATCTCAACCCAATCAAGAGCTTATTGTTTAAGAAGAAATATGTTTTCACTCACCTTTTCAATCCCAAAAAAAATGGATGAATTGACAGCATCTGTCAATGCTGTTTGGGAATCATTACCCTTTGACCACAGTGACTCCCTGCTATTGCTGTTGCCAGCAAGAATGCAAATGGTGGTTGAATGGAATTGTTCTCCTATACAATGGTACAAAGCTCTTTTTTCTTTGTTCTTAAGCTGTAAGGAAATATTTTTGTATTAAAATTCAACATGATACATGAGTTTATACAAAAAAAGAAATAAAAATGCTTTGTTTTACTGCTCCAATCAATTAAGGTGTGAGAAAAAGAAAAGATAAAAATTATGATAAAATGAAAAAAACATGTTCAAATCTATGAGAAAGTGAAAAAAAAATTGGATATACATTGGAGGTCACTGTATAAGCTCCATAATAATAGTACAAAGAATAACAAAGCTATTCAGCCTCAAAGCAGTTGCTGAGCATAAACCTTAATTTTTTCCTCTCATCTAAAATCTAGAGAAAGAGGCTGAACCCCATCAAAAATGTTGCCAGATTGAAGCTCTCAGTCAGGGATATCTAATGGTACTAGCCAAACTGAGCTAGCATCAAAACTACAGAAACTATGGTCAAATTAAAGCCAAATAAGGGTGAATAAAATATTGACCTCTCATCCAACTCCCACATTATTAGTCAGAAATACTTAAAGTGGGGTCATTTTGAAACTTGCACAATCAGGGCTATTTCATGGTGTCATTCATTTCCCCATAACCCATCTAAAATTAAAGTTATGGAGTAAACAAGTTCCATGCAGCATTTGAGAAAAACCCTTATTTGGATAATGGGAATTGAACATGGTATAACTTTGCCATATTTGATCCTACCCATACCGGATGAGATACCATTTTGTAGAGCATATCCAAGGCTAAAACATGAACCAACTTTGAGCTCATTATCTTAAAACCCAACAGATTTATGGCATTTTTAAGGTGAAAACCCCACAGTTGGGCCAATACACCTTTACTGTGGGATACCTCCCCATATCTTTGAAGATGAGGTGTCAATTAGACAAAAGAGCCTTTTTATCCTTCAATACCTCATATTTTGTTCAATAATGGAGTCCCATACAAGTTCTGTACAGCATTTTACATCTCATACATGTTAGAAGAGGTCTGTGAGGTCCCAGATGAAAATTTCCACCCCGTATTGGTGAAAACTTCCTAGATGTGATTTCAAAACCACATCTGAGCCCAATAAAGGCTATACAGGATCTGTGAAAGACACAAGCCTGTCCTTGGAAGTGAAAATATTCACTTCCTCTACATGAACTGGTCTAGAGGACCTTTTTACCCATTTTCAGGATAAAAAGGGACCTTTCTCTTCTCAAAAGAGAAATACCCATCCTGCTCTTACATTCCTATGTAGTAAAACTTTCAAAAAAATCTATACTCTTGTAAAAAATTAGGTTATACTCTAGTCATAGTATTTTACTTTCTTATTATGGTCAATCAGTTAATAACCAGTGCATCCTGGGCTTTTTAGTAGTGCTCACCACCACTATATTTCATAGTAAATCCCTTAAACCCACTCTCCACTCTATTTTTCATTATATTTTACCATGTCAAAGTCATATTTAAGAGCTTAAAAACACTTATTATCACTTTATCATAGACTCATCCTGACATTTTGGGGGCCTGGCCATGTTTTTTGAACTTTTTTGGACCCTTCCAACATAAAAGTGAGTCCTTTTCTATTAATATTATTCTTTTTTAGTTATAAAAATGATATATTATTATTATTTAAGGGGTATATAGACATATAAAATTGTGTTTTTTCTTGTTTTTCATGCATTTTTTGACTTGGTACATTATAATTTAACTACCACAGTCTTGTTTGGGCGTATTTTCTGAATATAAAACTAAGAAATACCCATTTTTCTTTCTTTTAAAGTCTTAAAAGAATCCTCTGGACTTTCAATAACAGCTTCAGAAGGCATGGTTGAACATATTGAAAGCTTAAATTGCTCACATCAAACCACTTTATTGAGTTATCACTATGAATTACAGAATAACAACTGTGGGATTTCTCAATTACAGTTGTAACCAAACATCTGTAAGAATTATTTCTGATGTGGAAATTGGTATTACCAGCTCACAGTCATTTTAAAGAGGTGTAATACAGCCATATATTACACAATAGGCTATTATCTAACATCAATAAGCATTTCTAAGAGTTGAAACTGACATGAGCCCTCTTATTTTGACTACTAGTGGAAGAAAGCTTCATATCACTAGAAGCAAAGTCACAGGACAACCCAAAAGTGACACCCTAAGACACAGACCATGTTCATAAAGGCAAAGGGAAGAGGAAAAGTGAAATCCTCATCACAGCCAAGAAGTGGACACCCATTGCCACTCAGAGGCCCAGAAAACCACAAACTTCTGCCTCCATAAAAGGTGAACCAACCTTGATAGCTTGTACTGGTAAAATAACAGCCACTAACCCAGTTATAAATTCTAAAGGCAAATTCCAAAAAGCTGAAGAGCACAAGTTCTTACAAAGCATGGTCAAATTTAAGTACCCTAAGAACAAAAATTTTTTGACTGACTTCAGAAACTGATAACATGTCTCCTGTACACCTCAGAGACCTTTGCATCCCAAGGCACCAGCCAGAGGAAATAACAGGAATTTTCAGATCCAAAAGATCAGGGTTTGGGATGCATGGTGAATGGAAAGACACTGAGTTAAATCATTACCACACTCCTATTCACCTTCAACTTCAACAGAGACCTCAAACCAGAGGACTGGATGGACATGGATCAAGTACTTCAGCTCCACCAACTCCTCAAAGACCTGTTCCAGTGGAGCATGGAACACAAGAGTTTCAACCTGGCTTCAGACTGGGAAGAACTAGGGGCAAGAGTCCAATAGATATTTCTCAGAGAGATTTCTTTCAAATACCTTATGGAAATTACCAAAGGTTGGAATCCCAATAGGCAATTCAAGCTCCTAGAAGAGAGAGCAGCTGAATTCAGGGAGGATCAAGCCACAATCCAGGCTATAGAGGAGCAATTGAGGCAGAAAGAAATTATTCTGACTCCTTCAGGATCATGAGGAGTAGGCCAACCCAACTCTCCAGTGGCTTAACATCACTCAGAATCCAGAAAAGCAGGGGCCAGGAGTCACCATTATTCACAATTCCATGAAGTTTCAAGGATAATAAAAGGATAAAATGGAAATAACAAGACTACTTTTAGCTAGAGGAAGAAAGAATAAGACCCAATCATCAATAGTTTTTTGGACTGAGTGAAGGAATTACTTATAAACAAAAAAATTGTAAGTACATCTGATAGAATCAGTACACCTACAATTGGAAATGATATCCCCACTAAGAAGGAAAATAGTGTTGTTACACCTGAGAGTAAACTAAAGCTCAATGAAATTTAGTTAAAAATTTCCCAATTTGAAAAAAAAACTCAAGAAAAGTTTGAAAATCTGCATGAAAACAATTTAAGGTTACAAGAACTGTCAATTTTACAAAATACTACCATCAATACTCTTCAAGAAGGCTCTGCTAAACTAATTAAAGCTTCAGAAGAGACTAATAAAAGACCAAACCAAATTTTAGAGGAGCAATACCACTGCAAAAGGGACAGGAATTACCTGGACCAAGCCATGAACATATTGTTTAATGCCTTCCAGAACATGAAGCCACAGATTCAGGGCCCTGTGTTTGGAAATAATCCGCACCTCCAAGAGGAAATAAAACCAGATGCCCCAATGGAGAGTAAGCACAGATCCTTATCAAAATACCAAGATGCAGATAAAATGACTTACTCAGAGAAAGAAGCTTTGAAACAGATTTCAGAAGCCACAAGTTGGCCAAAATTCTCTGGTGTATGAGAAAATATGATCATATGGAGCTCATTGATTATATTGATGGACTCTTAATTGAAGTACCAAGTATACCAGACTACTGGACCACAGCTAGACTCAACAAATCATTCAAAGGAAATGCTAGTATTTTGTACACATAAATGAAATAAATCTATGGCAGAAAAAACTGGCCATGATGGAAGAGTGAAATAATTTAAAAGTACAGGAATGGTACTTGGATATGGAAAAATAGCATTTCATTTTAAAATTACAAATACGAAGTGGAAAAATATCCTTATGAGTGGTGTCTTAAACAGTCTAAATAACTTAAAGCCATTGATCCCCATATGAATATTCAAATGATAAATCACAAATTCCTGACACAACTTCTGGTAGAACTAGAACATGCAGTAAAATTTAGGTTCAATCAAAGTTGCACTCTAGATGATATTTCCGATACCTTACAACACTGGAGGAAAGGAATAAATATAGGAAAAAATTCCCTATATAAAGGCAATATTTATAGAGAGAAACAGCCTTTCAGGGTTGAGAATAAAGAAAATCCAAGAGAAAGAGTGGCAGAAGTGACCATCAATAGAAACTCTTGTCACAATTTTGGGTAAACAGACCACTATTCTAACTACTGTCCAAAGGGAAAAAAAGAAATTCTATTCCATTCAAAAAGTCTGGGAGGATTTTGAATCTTACTCTATGGGTGATGCCATCAGAGAAAACTCTGATTATGACCAAGACCCAAAAGAGGAATTTCTGGTGGAGAACCAAGAGGAAACTCAATTATAAATTCAGGGAATACAGTTGAAAGCAGGATTACCACAAGGCACTGCCAATAAAAACTTGTGCAAACACACACAATATGCACAGACCTTCCTAGTCATACCAACCAAAGGAATGGAATATATTCATGGGACAGCCACTAAGATTACTTTTTGTATTGAAAATGCACAACATCCTTTGATCATTGATAGAGGTGCACACTGCTTGATAGTGGCCTGATAATATCTGAACAAACACTTCCAAAATTGGAAGAAAAAACTCTTGAAAACCAGAGAAAAGAAGTTCAAAAGTGCATCAGGAAGATGACATCCATTGGGAATATTATTAAAGAGATAATTATACCCCACAGAAAGGGTAATATCAGACTCAACCCAGAGTTTTTAGTGCTCAAAGATTCCCACTTCCAAGGTTCTTACTGGGAACAGACTACAAAAAGGATGTATGGCATTGATATTTACAATAGTAAAAATAGGCATATTACCATAGGTAAAAACAAGGAAAAGATATTTTCACTTGAAATAGACCAGTTTGCTGACCAAGACCCCTTAGAAGAATTACTTAATGAATTCAAAGAGTGGAAAATGAGGGGTAACCTCAGTAGTAAACAGAAACTCAGTTTACTAAAAGCCTTGAGGAAGAATAGAACAGCTTTTGCCATAGGGAAAGACCCCTTGGGAAAAATTAGAGGCCATGATATAGAACTATATCTATATGTGGAAAGACATTATCCACCCATTCTCAGAGGACCTCCATACCCAGAAAGTCTGAAAACTAGAAAGGAAATTTAAAAACATGTCATTGAGCTCCTAGATATGGATTCCAACATAAAGATAGGACACAATTAAATAGTGGAAGTAACAACACCTGTCCTCATCACTTGGCATGATGGCAAGCTTAGATTGTGTGGACACTTTGTAGAACTGAAAAGCTACTACACCAAAGCTGACAGGTACCCTATACAAAGGATACCCCATGCTCAAGACAAGCTGGAAAAAGCCAAATACATCACCAAGATGGATTGTATGAAAGGATTCCACCAAAATGGAGTTAATCCAAACTCCATGAAATTACTCATAATTATATGCCACTTGGGTATATATGAGTATACCAGGATGCCATTTTGCATCAAAAATGCATCAGCCCACTTCCAAAGGATGATGGACACAATATTTCAAGAGAAAATATTGGAAGGCTGGATTGTAGTATATATTGATTATATCATTATATACTCAGAAACATGGGAATATCATGCGCAGTACATAGACAGAGTCTTATGTCAATGCACACCCATCAATATGAAAATTTAACTTAAGAAGTGTAAATTTGGCTTAAAAGAACTATTGGAACTGTAACATAAAGTCTCAGGCCTTATCCTGGCCATAGAACAGAAAAAAGTAGCAGAAGTACTGAAAAAGCCAGTACCAAAGAACATCAACAAGCTGCAATCTTTCCTTGGATTGGCTAGCTACCACAGAGCCACATCAAAATGTTTACCCACATAACTAGTAGCTTATACAAGTTATGTTCAAAAGATTTAGTTTTTGAAATTACAAAGGAGAGGAGGGATGAATATGAGAGAATGAAAAATTAATTAGCTCATTCACCTATCCTCAGGCTGCCTGACTTTGAATTACCATTAAAGTTTTACATATATGCAGCTTTCAATAAAGGATCAGGGGCTGTGCTTCATCAAAGACAAATTGTAGATGGAGGGCCTAGGGAAAGGGTAATATTTTATATCTCCAGGAAACTGAAATATTCAGAGGCTATATATGGAGCAACCCATACTGAATTCTTATATCTGTTTTGGGCCCTAGAAAAACTCAATTACTATTTGGAGGGTGCAGTCTTTCAATTTTACACAGACTGCATAGCACTTAATTCTTTGCTCAACATGAAGACTGCTAATAGACACATGTTGAGGTCGCAAAAAGCCATCCATTAGTATAAAGGCAACATGACCATCATATAGAAGGAGGGAAAAATTCATACTAATGCTGATGGCCTCAGTAGGTGGTCATTGGAAAATTTCAAAAGCAACCCAGCTTATGATCCAGAAGTAGCTGCCAAAATTCTTATCTACTTCATTTAAATAGATAATAAAAGGAACTTCAGATCCTCTGAATAAGCACCAGGAAGTGGTACCCCAGATAATAACCAAAGCTAACCAGAGGAGACAAAAACTCCCATATTGGGAATAAGTTCCTCTGAACTCCACAATTAATTTTTTAATTCAGGTATTGAAACTTATTCCAAACACAAAAGGTGTAGCATATTTTTACAACTCCTTAAACAAAAATACAGGAACCCAGAGCTGGAATCCCAGCTAGAGGAGCCCTGGTTGAGGGAATATAAGGACAATCAATTTTTTCCTATAGATAGACTTCTTTATCACAAAGAAAAGCACACTAGTGCTTTCAAAGTGATAGATGGGGACCATATCTCCCTGATCCTGCAAGAATGCCATGACTGCTGCTACATGTAACACATGAATTAAGACAGGAAAAAAGAGAGGGTAGTAAGAAAAGCATGGTGGCCTCAATGGGAGAAATAGTTGAGTGAATAAATCATGAAAAAGGACTTGTCCCAGGAGGCAAAGAAAAATTCAATGCTTTCCTAGTCATAGTAGACAGGTATAGTAAAAGTGTTACATTCCTGCAATGCCATAAAGAGGACACAGAATTTTTATTCTGGAATAAAAGCATAGCTACATGTGGAGTCCCTCAAATCATCATTAGTAATAGGGACCCAAAGTTTACATCAGAATTTTGGACTGAAATTTATGATATTCTTGGAACCAAACTTTCATTTTCTTCAGCTTACCATCCACAGACAGATAGCCTCTCTGCAGGATGATCCAAAAAATGGAGGACAGCATCAGAAGATTCTGTGCATATGGCATGGAATGCAAGGACCATGACTGGGTTACACTTCTACAAGTAATCCAAGTGGCTTATAATACAAGTCAGCACTCTGCAACAGGAAAATCACCCTCACTGGTAGAGAGAGAGTGGAATCCCTTAAGGCATGTGGATCACTTGAAGAATAACCTTCTGAATATCCACCTCACTTGCAAATACTTCAATGATATGTGGAAGATAGAATGTGATTCAGCTTCAATATTCATAGCTGAGGAAGAAGAATACAACAAACAAGATATGACAAGACCCACAAGGAACCAGACCTAAGAGAATGGGACCAAGTGTGAGCTTTCACTTTAAATTTCAACAACCTCAAAAGCCAAAAAAATGAGATACTAATTTTTGGGACCATTCACTATAATTAGATTGATAGGGAAAAATGCAGTGGAGGTCATACTGACAAAAGAGTTCTGTAGAAAACACTCAGTGTTCCCAATGAGTTTAGTCAAGCCTTACCACCAAATAGGGGAGGATAATTTCCCTTTGAGAAACAAGAGTCACACTCCACAGGAAATAGTGAAAGTAGATGACTCCCCAGGCCCAGTGAAAAATATCTTGAAGGCAAGGAAGATCTCACTCAATGGGAAAAGCCATAGACAATATTTGGTCAGATATAAGAACCAAACAGCTGATAAAGACAAATGGTTGGAAGAAGATTCCTTAACAGAGGGAGACCTTCATCTTATAAGATTCAGAGCCTATAGAAGGTCTCAAAATTATCATAAATTATGATCCTTTTTTAGAGGGAGGTTATGTCAGCCTGTGATTCAAAAATCAGAACACAAGTGTTACAGCCAAAATGCCATGAACAAATTTTAGAGTAAAATACGACCAAAAATGGGACTTAGCTAAACCATATAAAAAAACTATCAAAGGAAAGGTAAAAATCACCTCTTTTCAAATATAAAACTCCCATAATGATAGCACAAATAGTAATGAAGTTATTTAGGCTCAAAGCAGTTTCTGAGCATAAACCTTAATTTTCACCTCTCATCTGAAATACAGAGAAAGAGACTGAACCCCATTACAAGGGGGGCTAAAATTGAAGCCCTAAGTTAGGGATATTCAATGGTACTAGCCAAACTGAGCTATCATCAAAAGTATAGAAGTTATGGCCAAATTAAAGCCAAATAAGTGTGAGTAAAATATTCACCTCTCATTTAACTTCTACAGCTTTACTTTGAGATACTTGAAGTGGGGTCATTGTGAAAAGAGCACAATTAGGCCTATGTGATGGTGCCATACATTTTCTCATAATTCATATAGAGCCAAATCTATGGATCAAACAATTTACATACAGTATTTGAGCAAAATCCTTATTTGGATAATGAGACCTGAACATGGTATAGCTTTGCCATATTTAATTATACCCATACCAAATGAGGTCCCATTTTGTAGACCACAGCCAGGGATACAAAATGAACCAACTTTGAGTTCAATATCTTGAAAACGTACAGAGTTATGGCATCTTTAAGTTCAGAATCCCACAGTTGGGCCAATAGCTTGTACTGTGGGATATGTTCCCATGTTGTTGACTATGAGGTGTCAATTGAATTAATGAGCCTGTTTATCCTTCAATACTGGTTTCCCATAAAGGTTCTGTACAGAATTCTATGTGTCATACACATTAGAAGAGAGCTGTGTGGCCCCAGATGAAAATTTTCACCCTGTATTGGTTAAAACTTCCCAGATGTGGTTTTGAAACCACATATGAGCCCAATACAGGCTATATGGGATTTGTGAAAACCACAAGCCAGTCCTTGGAAGTGAAAATCCTCACTTCCTCTACATGAACTGGTGTATAGGACCTTTTGACCCATTTTCAGGATAAAAAGGGAGCTTTCTCTTCCCAAAAGAGAAATCCCCATCCTTTTCTTACATTCCTATGTAGTAAAATTGTAAAAAACACTTATACTCTTGGAAATAATCAGGTTATACTCTATTCATAGTATTGTCCTATCTAATTATAGTTATTAAACTGATAACCAGTGCATACTGGGCTTTCAGTAGTGCTCACCACCACTATATTTCATACTAAAGCCCTTAAAACTACTATCCAATCTATTTTTTACTATATTTTACCATTTCAAAGTCATATTTAAAGCGGTAAATACACTTATTATCACTTTATCATAGACTCAGACTGACATAAAGAATATCTGTATAGTGTATAATTAGCAAGAGGGAATTCTTCTAATACTATTGGAAAATCACAAAATTCATCTAATGCATTAAAATACTTGAGAATGTTCTCTTTTATGTATATTCAACAGTATCATTGACCTTGTGTGCCAAACTAAGTTGATACAAGATGGAATTATTTATTTACACAGAATTTATAAATTCCATGTAGTTGATAATTTCACACCTTGTAGAATACTTATTTAAAACTATTTGTATTTTCTATTAAGTTTAAGCTTAATTTTCTTTTAATATAAACTCTTGTGTACAATTTTCCTATAGTAATATTCTCATTTCCATAGATATATTCTTAACCATGGTACAATTCTTATTTCCATAAGAAAATACTTGTGTAATCATTTCCAATAGCTCAATTCTTAAGTAAACACCAAATCATTTTTTATCTAGTGTTAATATATCAAATAAAGAAATGTTTTCTCATTCAAATCATAATTCAAGCTCAAATATGGATAGATTGCATGATTTTTTTGATGTCCTTGAATATCAAATACCATAATTGGGAAAATCTTCTCAACCACATGACTTCAATTAATTGATGATATACCTATGAGAGATTACTTATTCCTCCCTAGTGATTTTCATTACAATACTTTCCTTATGATATATAATTGATCAGATTTTCTGCCAAGATGGAAAATGTAGGAACAATTACAAGGACTAGATTATAGCTTTCGTTCAATGTGAACAACACCAAACCAAGGGATACCTTAGTTAATCATGTATTCTCTTCTCATCACTCATCAATCTTCAAAATGATCATTGAGACATATAATGGATTGACTTTTTGAAATTTTGTCAGCCTATGATTCAAAAACAGAGCACAATAATGACACCCAAATACCATGAACCAATTTTAAAGCAATATTTCCACTAAAATAAATCACAAAAGCATCCAAAAGGAATAATAAAGTTTCCACATCCCAAATATATAGCTCCCATATCCATAGGACAAAGAATAAAAAATTCATTACAGCTCAAATTAAGAGCTGAGCATAAACGTTAATTTTTCCACCTCTCATCTAAAATTTATAAAAAGAGAAAAAAAAACCATCATTTTATGGTTTAAATTGAAGGTCAAATAGAGGGCTATCCACTTCTACCAGCCTAATGGGGTTATCACCAAGATCACAGAGGTTAGGGCTATTCATAGACCACATGATGGGAGATAAAATATTCACCCCTCATCTAATTTCTACATTTCTAGTGTGAGAGACCTGAATGAGGGTTTTCTTGGGAAGAAAATAATCTGAGATTTTTTATGATACTCTCCATGAATTCTTATCTAATCTAGAGAAAACTTCATCAAAGATCTTATCTCATTACAAGATTCATACAAAATACATATTCCTATAATAGTTTTTAGATATTGTACAGCTTTTACATCCTTGATATTAGAAATACCAAATGAAAAACCATTGGTTATAAGTAATCAAGGGTTACAAAAGGAGCCACTGTTACCTTCTATCTATAAAAATAGAAAAGTTATGGAGGATTTGAATCCAAAACCACAGAAGTGTAGGATGGCTTCCCACACTACTGAATTAGAGGTTTTGAATCTATGAAAAATCTTCTTTATACTTCTATTCCTCATAAGCTTACCAATCAGAAGCCTCCTGAAATTTACTTGACAGCTTATCATGCCTCTCATACATGAAAGCATGTATGTGGGGTAATCCTATGGAAGCTTTTACCCTGTATTGTAGAAAAGGGACTAGATGTGGTTTCAAAATAGCATCTGAGAATTAATACAGGGTATATAAGTTCTTTAGAGCCACAAGTCTACCCTCTGGAGTCAAAATGATTATTCATTTAATTTTTAAGGTTGCAGATGTGCCCACCACACCTTTTTCAGGATAAAAAGGGACCCTTTCTGAGCTAAAGAAGGAATTCCTCTGTTGTATAATTTCTTAGAAAAAACAGTAACTTTTAAATACTTGTGTATATAATTAATTATACACCCAGTTAGCCTTTATGTGAAAATTAATTTATTTTAACCACCTAGACTTACTTTTTTGAAACAAAAGCATAAGATACCTTAGAGTTATCAAAATCAGAACTGAAGCCCTTCTGTTTCTGGAACAAGACACAGAAGGAGAAAAATTTTCCTAAAGAGGAATTTTTTATATGGAGAAGCACAAAAAAAAAGTAATAAACTCAAATTAATACTCATTTTACCATTTCAGTGGAAGAAAACATCATACCACTCAAAACTCAATTATAGACATCATGAGAAAAATGTTTACACCTAAAAGCAGGTATTTTATTTTTAAATTTACATGGAAGATAGGCTTGATACAGATTAGAATATTTGAAGTAAATGAAATTTAAAAATGAATTTTTTAAAAGAAACACAAGCCACTCATTTTCAATTCAATTTTCCCATATTAGTGTTTGGTAGAAATTTACAAATCTGAAGAACTCAAATACATATGGTTAAAAAAGTTTCACATTAGCAAAAAAAAACCTGACTTTATTTTCATCCAAGTTCAAATGATTAAAAAAAAAAAAAAGAGAACTGAGATCTTAATTTGTTTATTATAGATCTTTATGAACATAAACATATTTGAAACTATATTATCTCTAAATTTCACATCCGTTTCAAAACTAATTGAGTAAGCCACTAATCTTATCCCTTCTTTTAAAAAATACTTTATTGAGATAGAGACAGATATTGATCAATTAATTTAATCACAGATTTAACCAGGATTTAGGCAAAAAATGAACTTTAATTGATATTTTTGATCCAACAAAAGATATCATAAGAATAGAAAAAATACATATCCCATTTTGTTTCTCTCATAAGAGAAGCAGTATTTATTAATATAGTATAAATTCCTTCAAGTTGAATTGAAATTATGACTTTAAGATAAATATAAACTGAAAGTTAATTCATACTTGATATACATCACCAGGTATTTATGCTATCAAACTCTCAATAGGAGCCTTGGTGAATTACACCAATTAGTCATAAGAATGGAAAGGAAATAATATTATATTTTTGTTATGGCCAAGCCATACTTTGGGGGTTATATAAATTTCAAAAAAATTAAATTCCTAAATTATAGCATCTGCATTCATCATGACAATTAGTCATGTATAGAAATTTTTACATTTGCACAAATAAACTACTTTTTGATAAGGGAAAATCTATATATCACCTCAAGTATTCAGTAAATTAAAATAAAACTGATATTTTATCTTAGAACCTTTATTTACCATGTCAATAATTTCAGGGAAAATGTTTTGGAAGAGAATTCCCAGATCACCTAAATTAATGTATCATGAGACATTTGAAGTATTTTGTTTTTGTAATTATTAAAAAGAATCTATTTTAATTTCTCGATTTATATTAATTATTTCACTAGTTTAATATTATTCCTTGAGAAACCTTGTTATTTCATTTATCTTTGCATTGGAATTTCTAGATTTTACAACTCCTTTTCTTTATTATTTTTAGGTTACCAATTATATAATGTATGTTTTCATTGATAGAAGGAATTAATAACTCTTTTCATTTTTAAATTAACAGAAATTTATTTATGTTTCATGCACTTCAATATTATTAAAATTTCTATAATAATTAATAAATACTTCAAAATGAAAAATTTAAATGGATTACAGGAATTGGAAGAAGAATTAAAAACATTTTGAACACTAAATATTGGCAGAAAAAATGGCTCAATCAATCTAAATACCAATTATGGATATACATAAACACCTTAAGTCAAAATTCATATCAAATTTTCATTAGAAAAGGCTACCAATCCTAATAAAATTTAATAAGAAATATTATTCACCAAATTCACTTTAAAAGAATTATTCAAAAATTAAAATGAAATAAATATGGAATATTATTAAGTTCTATTCCTTAAATCCAATCTATAAAGAAACAATTCAGTTTCCTGAAGCTGAAATTTACTATCAGCTAGTAAGAAAAGCTAAAAATGAACAAAATGAGAATAATTTTCCTTATATAAATTATTAATTATTGATCTATCTCTGAATATTCATCAAGCTTTCTCAAGATTAAATATAAAAAAATGTAATCTCTATATATTTGGTAATCATGCTAAAAAAACACAAGTGAAATTATCAACTTCAACCAAATTATTTCAAATGATTCCATAAAAAATTTCTGAAAAAATTTTGGAAGGAATCTTGACATGATTCACAAGTAATTTCATATCCATATCTAATTACATTACAAAAATCATCTAAATAAACTACCAAACTTTTAGCTCTACTAATGGTCCATCAACAAGAATATTTATCCAAATTATTTTAGGATTTATATTTAAATTGATTAATTTATACCTTTAAAGAAAATCTTGACCTCACCATTGAGATTTCTTATGATATAATTAATCATTAACTTATTATAAAGAATTTTTTTTTTCTTGGAGTGGATGAAAAGATAACTAAATTCTGAATTTATTCTTTGTAAAAAAATAATAATATTTGTGGAAAACCTTTTTAAATAAAACATAAAATCTTTCAAGATATACATGAATTTTATTTAAGTAAAATTAAATTAAATTAAAAAGAATTTCTTATTTGAATCTAAATTTCAAGATTTATTTAAATAATTCATTCTAATTTTGATTTTATTATCATTTTTCTGATTTGAATATAATATTTTATTAAATTTCTCATATTTTTTTTTTAGTGATCATTAATTACTTAAATCTTTTTTTTTTTTTTTTTTTTTTTTTCATTAGTGGTTCAAAAATTATATTTTTCTTTAAAATAAAATTCAAATTTATTTTTATTTTTTAAGTTAAAAAAAAAAAAAAAAAAAAATCCATAAAATATATATATATAAAAAAAAAAAAAAAAAGAAAAAAAAAAAAAGAAAAGAAAAAATTCTTAAATAATTATTCTCTCTTAAAAAAAAAAATTAACAAAAAAAAAATGATTGAAAAAAAAAAAAAAAAATATATAAAAAAATTAATTCAAGAATTAAATTAAATTATATTTAAAACTTTTTTTTTTTAAAATCTATTTTATTATTATTATTATTATTATTAATTTTTTTTTTTTTTTTTTTTATTAATAAATTAATATATATATATATATATTTTATTCTTTCTTTCTTTCTTTTTAAATTTTTTTTTTTTTAATTTATTTTTTTTTTTAAAAAAAATTTTAATATATAGAAATTTAAAAAGAATTAAATTTTTATGAATTAATTTCTTTTTTTTTTATTATAAAATATTGGTATAATTTTCATCTTTATATGGTTTTTTTTTTTTTTTTTTATTATTATTATTTCTATATTTATTGATTTAAATGTCTTTTGTTTCAAATATTTGTTTTTTTTTAAAAAAAACAATTGCAGTACAGTTCCCTGACATATTAATGCAAGCTTTTTTTTGTATTCTGAAGCAAAATATCTCAAATTCACAACTCAAAGGTAACTTAGAATATAATTTTATTTTGTAAGTACAACTAAAAGAAACATTTTGATTTCACAATTTTTTTGTTTTTTTTTCTTTGTGTCATACAATTTTGTTTTTTAAATACTATTATACAAACAATAAATCATTGAACAATCACACCAAATACTAAACAAATTTCACACTGTTTCAGCAGAAATATTCATTAAGAGCCAAAGAAAAAAACACCTATTAAGATTGGTGGTCCTATTAATAATTAGGACCACCATTCATTGCAATGATCATCTCAATTTGGCATGGAATTGACAAGAGTAAGTTGTCTAACAATTCCAAAGGCATAACTTGCCATGCTGATTTAATTTCAAACTGCAATTCTTGCACCAATTGGAGCTGGTATAATTTCAAAATTGAACTCCTCATTGTTTTCTGAATACTCTCAATGGTGTTAAGGTCTGGAGAACAAGCTGGCCAATTCATCTTGTTGATTCCATGTTGTTTGCACCACTGGTTTCTGAGGATTTTCATTTGAATTGGGGTGTTGTCCTCCATGACAATTAAGCAGTGGCAACCCCTATCCATGGAGTGGTCTCCATGTGGGTGAGAAAGGGGAGTAGGGCTGGCTTATATATTTGTCAGATCATCTTGGCCAAATCCATTTTCCCATCAAGGATGGCCAACGTTGATTTTTTGGCTAAACAAAATGCCCCCCATATCATAATTGATGGTTGACCGCAAGATTTTTGAGTGGCCACTTCTATTGAGGTGTGCACCATACTTGCACCTGATGTGCCTTCTTACCTAGCTCAAAGGCTGATTTGTTGTTCCAAACCACTTTCACCCAGTCATTGATTTTCCAATGTTGATGTTGCTGAGCAAAGACAAGGTACACTTGGAAGTCTTGAGGTTTTAAGAATGGTTTCCTTGGGGAAATCCTTGATTCTTTTCCGAGTTTATGAATTTTTTACTGGATTGTTCTTGTCAAGACATTGTCAGTCAGAAAATTTTTTACTTGAGCCATGTTAAGGTGCTTGAATTGAGTAATTAATTGGTTGAGTTGGCGCTGGTCTCATTCCTTTAGGATCAATGGTCGGCCACTTTCTATTTGATTCTTGACCATCTCAAGCAGGTGATACTTTGAAACGGTGTCATAAACTGTTTTAACTAATATTCCAAGCAAGCTCCCTATATGATGAAATGATATCCCAGCTCGACACACTCTGACTATTTGGCCACATCTCTTGTCTTCAAGGTAAGGAATTTTCTATAATCTGGACAAAAAAATAAAATAAAATAAAATAAGATATTGGTAAAAAATAAGCAATATCAAAAAGTTATGAAATGACCCAGATAATCACCTCAATTGGCGGAAGAGGTAATTCCTTTTTAACATTTCAGAAGGAGGTGGTTTGAGAGGGGGAAGTATGGTTACCAGGCCCTTTAAGAGTCATTGGGAGGCCATTGCCTCCCATTTTAATGGCTATGATGATACAATTAGTGAGGTGAGATGAAAAGATTTTGAGAAAAAAAAATTAAGTTTGAATTTGACAAAGCAAGCGTGCAAGATTTGACAAATAGGATATTGCGTCAGCCATGCATGCAGCTCGTGGCTGCAAGATGGTCAAGTTCCCTTCCCCATTTTCATTCACCTGGAAGGTAACTGTACAAGGCTCTTTACAGCCTTGTATTGTAAAAAATTCAATGATTTTAAGCTTTCTTACATAAGCAATTTCTGTAAAGGTACTTTTACATTACAAGAATGTATAGAGCCCTTGACTGCATTCCTTGAAAAAAAAAAAAAGGTTTTATAAAAAAAAAAAAAAAAAAAAAGAAAAAAAAAAAACACAAAAATTTAAATTAATAAAAAATATAAAATTTTAAAAAAAAAAAAAAAAAATTAAAAAAGGAAAAAAAAGGAAAAAATAAAAAAATAAAAAAAAATAAAAATTCAAAAAAAAAAAAAAAAAAAAAAAATTAAAATGATTTCAATAATAAAATAAAATAAAAATAATTTTTTCTAGAATGAAGAAATTCTATATACCTTTTTTTTTTTTTTTTTTTTTACCATTCCTTTTATAAAAAAAAAAAAAAATTAAAAAAATTAAAAAATTAAAAAATTAAAATAAATTAATTAAAAAAAAAAAAAAAAAAAAAATGATATATTATATTTTTTTTTAAAATAAAAAAAAATATTTTTTTTTTTTTTAATAAAATTTAACGTTTTTTTTTTTTTTTTTTTTATAAAAAAAAAAAAAAAAAAAAAAAAAAAAAAAAAAAAAAAAAAAAAATTTTTTTTTTCAAGAAGAAAAAAAAATTTAAATCAGCATTTATAAAATAAATGAGATTTTTTTTTTTAAAAAAAATTTTTTCTTATATTCAAATTTTTTTTTTTTTTTAATTTTTGAATTTTTTAATAATAATAATAATATCAAAATTTAAATTTAAATAAATAAATAAAAAAAATAAATAAATAATTAATTATTAATTAAAATTTTTTTATTTTTTTTTTTATTTTAATTGAATTCTTTTTTTTTTAAGATTTTTAAAAGTTATAAAAAAAAAAAAAAAATTTTTTTTTTTTTTTTTTTAAAAAAAAAAAAACTTAAATATAGTTTTTATGATAAGAATTTTATTAAAAAAAAAAAAAAAAAAAATTAAACTTTAATAGAATTATAATTTTAATTTTAATTATATTTTTTTTTTTTTTTAAAAAAAATTTCAATTTTTTATTAAAATAAAAAAAAAATAAAACATTTTATAAACTTTATTAATACATAAAAAAAAAAAAAAAAAAAGGAATAAATTATGAAAATTCTTTAATTTTAAAGTGGCTTTAAAGATATTAGAATAGAAAAAAATATTAATATTCTGGGTTCAAACTAGTTATAATTTTTTTTTTAAAGCTTACACTAATCTGATTCCAAGCTATTTTGCAAATTTAACACCTAATCTCAGGTGTAGTAAGCTTTCTCATGGTAAGATGAATCCCTTTCTGACACCTTCTGACAAGGACCATGTTCAGAAGGTTAAATTCAAAAGGGACAATTTAATCCTTTTTACTTCCAGAAAGTGAACATCCATAGCCACTTCAGGAACCAGAAAATCAAGAATCTCTGAAGAAATCCAAGATAAACCCACTTGGGTTAACTTTAAAGGAGATATTTAAATCATTAATTCTGTTGTAACTTCCAAAGGTAAATTACCCAAAAAGGAAGAAAATTATTCTTTCTAGAGTAAAACCAAAGGTAAATATCCTTGAACATAGATTGTTGAATTTTTTAAACTACTGAAACCATGTCTCATGTAAACCTAAGAGACCTTGGAGTCCTAAGGAATAAACCTCCAGACATTTCAAGATTATCCAAAAACAGAAGAAAAAGGTTTGGATACCATAGTGAATTGAAGGAAAGTCAGGGAGATCATACCCAAAATTCGATTTACATTGAAGTTCAAAAGAAATATTTTTTCCAGTGGACTGAAAAGAAATGAATCAAGTTCTTCAACTCAACAAACTCCTAAAATTCTTGTTTCAAAGAAGAAAGACCTAAAATCCTATTGTGAAGAACTTGTAGCTAGTCACCAGAAAATATGTCTTAAAGAGATATCTTTCAAGGACCTCATGTAAATAGCTCAAGGTTTTAATCATTAAAATTGGTTTTAATAATGGAAGAAATAGTAGCCAGGATCAGTGAAAATAAATCTATTATCCAAGTTATAAAAGAGAAAAGGAATAAGAAACAGAATACTCTGATTCTTTTAGGTTCAAAAGGAGTGGAAGCTCAATTCAACTCCCCAATGTCTTTACATCACTCAGACTCTAACAGATCAGTTTTTAATAGATTTCATTCTTCTCAATACCAGGTAGTTCCCAAGAGGAGACAGGGATCAAAAATTAATAAAAAAGACTAATTTTGAACAGATTTAGGAATATTCAAACCTAATGATACAGAAATTTTTTGTACTTAGTAAAATAATTAAAGAAAATCAAAAAAAAAAAAAAAAAATATTTAAAAATAATTTTGATAGATCTAATAATCCTAAAATTGAAAATTATTTCTTAACTCATACTAAAAATCAATTTTGTGACCCCTAGGAGAATCAAAAATAATAATACTTTCTGAAAAAAAAAATTTACAGTAAAAAAATAAATCCCAGAGAGAATTTTTACAATCTAAAAGAAAAAATTTCCAGGTTTTAAGAATAGAATAGATTTTTTTTTTTCAAAAAAAAAAAAGACAATTTACCCCCCTCAAAGGGAATTATACTAAGAAAATTATAGTATCAGAGGAAGTTAACAAAATATTAAACCAAGTCTTAGAGTAACAAAATAACTCAAAGCAAAACATAAGATGTACCAATAAACAATTAGATTATCTGGACCAAGATTTGAGCCAACTCTTCTATTTTTTTTTTTAAAGAAATGTAACCATAGAAACAAGGAAACTTCCTTACAAACACTCCTTAAATTTTTCAAAAAGAAGACACTAGACCAAGTTCCCAACTAGAGTAAAAACAGAGATAATCAACACAGAACCAGGATGTAGATAATATTCTTTAATCAGAGAAGGAAGCACTAAAGCAACTACCAGAGGTAAAAAGATGGCTTAAACTCTCTGGTGTAGGATAATATAATCACATGGATCTCATTGATTATATTGATGGACTCTTTATCATTTTCCAAGTATACTAGACTACTGGTTCTTAGTTATTCAAAATATTTAAACAGCCATATAACCAAAGTAAAAAAGAGCAAAATAGATTTCTGATTGATATAAACCAGATCATTAGAATTGACCAGGAGGTGAAATATATCTTTAGATTCACCAAAAAGAATAATCAAATATCATTCAATCATTTTTTAATTTTTATCAACAAAGCTTATTGAAACTTTGGCAGCCTGTTGAGTGCTCAAGATATCCACAATTATCCAAACTCCCATGATCTCCTTGGCTTCCCAGTAATCAACTCGACTCAAATTTCACTCAACTTCATCCTTCGATGGAATTATCAATTCCAGCTTACTCCATAAAAGGTCTGCAGTCTCAAAATTTTCTTCTCTTTGGTATTTAAAAATTCAAAGCACAGTATTGATCGGATCTCTTTGTTCAAAAAATTCCTCAGAATTTACAGCCGTATTAAAATCTTTCAAGTCTTTCTCCGATTTCTTACACATCCATCCTCATCATTCTCGTTTAAAGTTGTCTGCAGTCTCAGCTACTCGTTCAACTTATGCTATAACTTTATTCGAAAGTACTTATTTCGATCATTATTTATTATCAAATTCAAATTTAGGTCTAATAGAAGTAGCTATAAAGGTAAAGTATCTTCTCATTTTATTCTATTGAATTCTATCCAAATCTTCTTAATTCAAACTAATAGAATTCTTAAACCTTGAAATCTTAGCCACTTTTTAAAATCCTTTCCCATCAAAATCATCTATCATCTATAGAATCTTGTAACATTTTAATCGACTCAAAAGATTCAATTCATGATCCCAATTCAACTCAAATTCATCATCTTAAACATCGTCTTACTCTTAAATTAAAATTAACCGTCGGTATCATCAGATCATTCTCATTACCTTACGCAAACTCGCGTACTCTTAATCCAACCGATTTAAGGTCAGATAATAGTCCAAATCATTGGATATGTCTATCATCAAATCTCAAACAATGGATCGATCACTTTGTAATCAATCCTACTATCACTCAAAACTTAATCGGATCGGTAGATATAATAGAAGAAATTTGTTTTTGTTACTTAAATGACGGTAGAGTACTCTTGAAAACAGTTAATTTAGCTGATGAATTTGACCCAAATGTCCTTTTACCAAAGAGTTAGATTATTTTCAAAAATCAAAACAAAACAAAACATCTTTTGTCTCATCTTGTCCTTTTTTTTTTTGGTCCATGATATTAGAATCTGATATATTCAACAAAGGAACTCGTCAACTTTCAACATCATTAACAATTTCCTCTTCAGAATTTGACGAATTTCATATCAATTTGGATCAGGGTCCTATCACAACAACTCTTTCTGTCAAGGACGTTCGATCAATTTTAGAACTTGGCGTTGTGCTTGGAAGTCCAGTAGATGTGGGATTTTCTATCGGTGGTCGTCCTGTTTATTTTTCAATCACTAATGAACAAGGTAACTTAGCCATGGAATTCGTATTAGCAAGTACATCTGGTGAGGAACTCGGATCAATTCAAAATCCTCACACTCAAAACTTGCTTCAACACCAAAATATCACAAAAGAAAAACAAAAACAAAAACAAAAAGAAAAATCTCTTGCTGGCTCACAAATCAGTAGTCGCTTGGAAT